>JAKUCM010004448.1:0-37116 GCA_023374145.1 Lepidium sativum | reverse complement strand
GAGAGAGAATCTGAATTCATTAAAACTTAAAAGTAAATCACTAATTAAATTTTAAATTTGAAAGGAGATATAAATAAATTAAAAAAAATGTGGTCACAAAAAATAAATATATTCATGAAAAGATGTAATAAAAAGACATAAACTTAAATTTTGTTTATCCATTAGTAAATAATATTAGTAAAAGACTCAAACATACAATCGATACTTTCATAACTAAATAGTTACATTTACAAAATCATACCTAAATTCTTTTTATTATGATTGAAATATACATATATATCCTTGGGCTTTCGGTTTGGATATACATACATATTAAAACTCAAAACTAAATCGATAAATAAATTTTGAATTCAAAAGTAGATATAAATAGATCTTGAAGGGTGTGATCATAAAGAAGTCCATCCCTTTATGGAAAGATATAATCAAAAGACACAACTTTAAATTGTAATTTTTTATAAGTAAATAATATTAGTAAAAGACACAATAGTAGAAGTTATAAAAAAAAAAGATACAGCAGGTGACTTTTATCCTAATGACAAATGGTAAGTCCAATAAAGGAATGTGTGCATTTGCACAACAAAGGGTTGAGTCCTGCTACCAATATTATGCGCATTTGAACGCTCACCACTTATGTAACAAGCCTCCACCATAGGCCTAGACAAAGTACCCGAAAACATAAAACCAAACTGAAACTGACCCGAACCTATAGATATCAGGTAGTACCTGAAACCGAGGAAATACCCGATATGTCTTTTTCGTCTATATATGTGGGTAACGGGTAAAATCCGATGCAAAACAGATACCCAAATGGATATACGGTTAACCCAAATATATGCAGACATATGGGATTTCAGGGTCATTTTTTGAAAAAACTTTCGGGTATTTAGATATTTTTCGGCTATCCGGGTATGTTTGGGAAAGTAATTATATTTGGGTATAAAATACTTGAATATATAGTGGAATCGTAAAAATATATTAAATATTTATATACGACACAAATTAGAATTGGTACCGGAACCGAACTGAGTTATATATTTGGTTCGTAAATGGGTACAAAAAATATCGACTTGAACCGACCCAGAACCGAGCATAACTGAACCAATCCCGAACCAAAATATATGCGATTCTTATATAGGTAGAAAAAATTCATACCTGAAAGACCTGGACCCAATTTGATATTACCTGGGACATACTGGAATACCCGAATGCCCATGCCTATTCCACCGTATTGTTTTCCCCTTGTGCACCACATGTTGCAAATCCTTGCTAGCTTTTCTTAGCAAGATGGATCTGCCGAGCCTTGTCCGTTCCACCACCACTACAGCTGCTACAAGTTTCATTACAACTGTTGGTGTAAATCATGTGACGAGTCCCACCAGATCTGTTGAATCCTCCATTGGATTTGTTACATGCTCAGATTGCCCCAAGCCTTTGATGACGATACATGGATTGTCAATCCTCGACCCCTATATCAACCAGTACAAACGTAATGTGAAGAAGCCTCCACCGTGTTTTGATAGCATGAGATCAGGAGATGAAATAAATGGAGGTTTGATTGGAATCGAAACCTGTGAAGCCGCAACACCAATCAACCGCATCATGCACATTGGGAACTCAGGGGAGATGCATTCACCTCCTGTCAGCCCGTGTTGCGGAGAGCACACAATAAGAATTCATGTTATTATTAAATACTGAAAACAGAATACATGGAAGCTAGTTGATGCTCCCAGATCTCAGATTTTGAAGCCGGACTCAAGGGAAGAACTGATGCAACCTTCAGAAAAGGTTAGAGATAACATACGTGTACCCTTTGACACTTTACAGGAGGACCAAAGTGAATCATGTTATTATTTTTAACTTTTTGGATTCCAAACTCAATAATTGACATCCTCGAAGTTGAATCATACTGAAAAGAACTCGTAGCTAAGAGATAAGGACAAAATAAGCTAGCATATATGCAGTGAATACGACTGCGCGTCAAGACCAAACACTGAACAGCACAGCCCAAACAATCAGGAACTTTCAGGTCGGACCGATTTTACATTGTTATTGGGTTTTATACGGTTTCAACAAGCCTTAGAAAGCGTGAAAAGACCATCGGAGGTGAAATCTATAGCATCTGCAAGTTTGGAGGTTCTTGTTTGGAGCGCAACGACGCATCTAGAGCAAACGTTGAGTAGTACCATCCAACTCGGAAACAATTTGTACCTTGGGATAATTGTGCATTACTCTTGGGACTTTTTTTCATTCAATAAGCCCAAGAACTGAAGGAACCTCCCCCAGACCATCGAGATATGCTTCACTTAGTCAACGGAGTCGAATCGGTCCCCTACACATGTGACTACCAAGCTCGTGAGCTCTCATTTGCTTCAGCTTCAACACCAGCACGTCTTGGTACCACAAGGATCCTTAATGAAGCTCTGAAAGGATTGTACGAGAAGGACGACATCCCAATAATCTCTAGAGCTTATGGAGAAGACCACTGTGACTTTGAGGACGAATCTTTCAAAGTAGGAGGGATCTGTTAGGGCTTGGATTGTCTTTGATAAGCTATTTTCCAAGCCTAAATCATGTGGAAGGCTTAGAGTCAAGATGAACTTCTTTTTGTTTGTTTTTACTTGTGTTTGTAATTTGGCTCAAATGTTTAGGCATTGTGTGTGTTTAATTAACTAGACTTGTAAGCTTAGGCCCATTATACTTAGGTTGTCTAGATTAGTTATTTGGGTTTTGATTAATTAACCCACTTTTTTAGACCCAATAACATTAAGGTTAGGGCTTCAAAAGGATCTCTATATAAGAGTCAATCCATTTAACCTAATTTGGTAGTTCTCTACTAGATGTCTGTCCAATTATTCTCATGAATTGTTTTGTTGCAGTGTCTCGTCGCCATGGTCCTCGCTACCCACATAACATGGTAAATCTAAACATTTGCATCTTTGGCAATAGTAGTTAAAATTCACCCCTTGACAGCTTGCTTCAAGAAGGTCCCATCAATCCCAATGATTGGTCTACAATAGTAGAATGCATTCTTCATTACTCCAAGACAAAAATAGAATTGGTTTAACACATCTTCTCCTCTAAAATGGAAGATGGTGTCCACAATTGTAATTGATCCACTGTTCAGCTCATTCACATATCCTCTAAGGAGTGCATACTGTTGGCCGTACTAGTCTTTTAGCCACTTCAACGCTACAATCTTGCTCTTTCGACATTACACTTTGTCTTCAGTACCCACATTTGTTTCGACTTCTCACCTGAACAATACACTTTCCAACCACATTGTTTCAAATTGAGCACACCTAAAGTTTATCTTATCATTTTCCACCTATCTTGTTTAATATTCTTCCTCTCATTCAAAACATAATTCAACACAGCTTCCTTAAACTCAAACTCGTAAGAATAAAAATGATAGTGCAATATCTAATTTTTTACTAGTTGACATTAAAAATTCTGTATATGGATCCTCATCTTCATCGGAAGTATTGGTTATAACATTTCTACTCATCCTAAATTTGTCAAACTAGTTTGCTATATCTTCCTCTATTTCGTATTCAAACCTTTCTAAAATGTCTTCTCCATCTTCGTCACAATAGTTGATTTTCTCCGTAGACAACTTCTTCCTCCTCATCTCTGACTTTCAGCTGGCTCGTTGTCATTCACATATTTATTAAGCAAAACGTCTTCGTTTGTTTTTGTCTATTTTTATTTTTTATTCTAAGCCAAAATGACGTTGCTTTGAACTTATGTATTAGCAAAATAGCTAATCATGGCGGCGTCGTTTTGATTCTAAGGGCACAACCTAAATCATTGAATTCGTCACTGTAAACATTATTTTTTGTTTGATTAAATGTGTTTAATTTTGGTAATGATGGTTAGTTTGTGTAGTGGATTGAAGAGAAAATATATTTATTGGCACAAAATAAAGACTCAAAGATGCACATTAAATTCTTGAAAGACAAAATAAAAGAAAGGGAAAAAATCAGCAACCTAATAGTAAGTGTAAATTTCAAAGTGTGAGAGTTGAAAACAGTTAAACTACACTTATAATATTTAAATAGTTTTAAAACCGCACAGTGGAATGATATTTTTTTTGTTTGATCGACAAGATTAGATCAATAGGCGAAACTCTACTCTCTTAAATTTCTATTTAATCTACCAATTATAAAGGGATAAAGCAAACCCTAGATGCCAGAATCGTTAGTTGGATTATCTTAACCACTAGACTGAGAAAATCTCGACAGTATAGAATGATATTTATTGAAATTACATTTGATATTTACTTTTTAAAATATGTATTAACAAACATATGTCAATATATAAAGTGGTGGTAAAATAAGAAATCATGTAGTTAGTTAAAAATGACAAATTTTGGTTCATTTTTTAAAAATTTCTTGATTTACACAAATAAAAATAATTTAATTGAAATGGGTTTAAGGAAACAAATCTAAGCAATTTGAACAACAAATAAAAAAAACTAACACCTGTGTAATCTTCTTTTTTTTTTCTTCTCCCATCTGTTTTTTCATAGCAAGAAATGGGATCCATTTTATTATTTTTATTTTCTTTCGTTAGTATGTTGAATATATTCAAAGGAAAAATGGTCATGTCAGCTTTTCAACTGTTGAAATTTATTTTTCACCATCACCATTGTAAATGGTCTAATAGCATAAATTTAAAATAGAGTTGATTTTTATCAAGCATTACTTTATTTTTCACTCAAAAAATAATAATTTTAGAATATACTTTTTCTCCTTATTTATTATTTTCTAACAACATACATTATTTATCAAATTATTAATTTATCCCTTTTATTTCAAACTTATATTACAAATTTTAAAACTTCAAATTTGAAGTTTGGGAGAACAACCTTTTAGGAAATGATCTTATAATTTATTATTAATGTGTTATCAAATGTTAGTAGAATACAACTTGTGTCCCGCTCTACAGATCGGCTACGGATATTGTTAGCCCTAGGCATTTCGACTAGTTTAGGGTAATATTCATTTGGGTCAGGGTCTTTCGTGTATTAAACTTTTACCCTTTTAGAAATTGTATATATATATATCAATCGGTGTTTGGTTTTGTTTCCCTCGTTTCCGTATCGGTTCAAACCTATAATTTTTATATCCATTTAGGAACCAAATACAATTTGATTCAGTTTTGATATTGGTTCTTGTTTTTGTTGGGTATAAATATTAGACAAGATATTTTGGTTCAGTTATATATTTAAGTATTTTATACCCGAAATATAATTATTTACTTAAAAAATACTCGATTATCCAAAAAATAGCTGAATACCCTAAATTATTTTTGAAAATACTACTATAAAGTCCCATATATGTCTACATGTTTTTGGGTACCCATTCAAATATCGGTTCGATTTCGGGTATTACCTGATATTCACAAGTATAGTCGAAAATGACCCGTCGAATAATTTTCTCGGTTTCAAATAGTACCCAATACACATTATTAGTTCAGGTTTTTAGTTCATGGTACTTTTCCTAGACCCTAATTACAAATGTAACCTATCAAAACTTTACTTTATGTTATTGTATTTTTATTAAATGTTGTATTCTTGAATTGTAATTAAGTAGATAAATATTTATTATGTATATTTGGTCTAATATTTTAAGATCAAAGTGTATCTGTGTACTATTTCTTAAGTGTATAGTCATAGCATGTAACAATTAAAAAAGACTATTTTACAAATATAAAAAGTTTAACTCTATAATAGAGTAATGAACAGTATAATACCAAATATAGAGTAATATTATTCATTACTCTATTGTAAATAAAATTTATAATGAGAGTGGAGATGATTTTACTATATTATAAAGTTTATATCAGAAAACGACGTCGAGTTTGAGATGCTCTAAGGCGAAAGAAGTGCCTCTGTTTTATTTGATTCTTATGTAGATGTTGTAAAGATGTCACTTTAATTCATCTTTGATGCACCTTTCACACTCAAATCTAATGAGATATGTGTAAACCCGCTTTCCGCATACTGTTCGGGTGGTTCTTGATTGGGTCGAGGAAAGTGGGGAAAATCAGCCGATGGAGTTGGGATTAGTCGAGGAAAAGTTGGGGAAAACTGAAAGTTGAGAAATTGAGTAAGCCCACATAATTCAAACAAGAGAGTGACCTTCAGACAGAACTGTCATATTTTGACCAAGGAGCGTTCCAACATGATTGGTTGTAGTTCGGACCAAAACATCGAATGGTCGGAGCAGACTAACCGACCTTTGAACAAGGTTCGATGGTCCAACAGGGTTGTTTGGTGACCCGAGAGTGATATTGTATGTCCAAAGGGATTTCATTGAAGGTTGGATAGGCCGGTCTAGGGTCAGTACGGACAAACCATACCGTGGTCAGGATCCGGTTGTGTTTAAGTGACTGGTTCTACCCTGTACAAACCGACAGGAACTAGGGTTAGATTTTCGTGTAATAAACTTCATAAATTAGAGCTTAGGACGTCGTCGCCATATTATTATGTAAAAAATCTCTAAGTAAAAGAACATGAAGTTTTGCTAAGGTATTAAGGGCGATTGTGATCGGATTTTGGGAAGGAGATATCGTTCATGATCAAGGATCCACCATGATCAACTACATCAAGAGGTGTCAGAAAAGATTAAGGCAAAAGGGAGTTCACGACTGTAGCTCGAACTGTTTCCGTGATTGAGCATGAGATTTTTAAAGTCTTAGACGAATTAAAATTGATTGACTGTACGCATAACCGACCGAGATTATTGAATTCGTTTTGATTATTCTAGGTTGATTCGTGTGAATCCGGATAACCAAGCAACAAATCGAGTCAAACTCTATGAATATTGTTCTGATTTGTTCTTTCACTTTTTGATGTTAATTGGTTTGATTTCATGTTATGTTCTAGTTTGGTGGGATGGGATGACCGAACCACTAAGCATCATATGTGCTTATGCAGTTTGCGTGATTGCGGGTAATGAGATATGCAATGACTGTTGAAGTGGCTAAGGGATGCGGGACAAAGGTAGGATGGAAGGAGGATGGATTACGAATGGAATCACTTGGATTTAGTTTATTTTCTAATAGTTTATTAGCAAACAATCATTGTACTAGAGTTTTTTTCTTAAATTTATGTATTTTTGGGTCTTAATAAAAAACTTTCACTCGAATTTTGACTAAGTAAGAAGGAACATAAAATTTGCGTAATATTTGTCCCGCTGTCAGCCAAACTTAACTAATACACACATAGGTCAGTGGAGTCAGGGTAATTCATCACAACTTATGCTATTTAGGTATTTTCTCCAACAATGCAGTTAGTCAAAATCGTGAACCATTGACTTAGTGAAATCCCTCTTCAGAATTATTGCTCTAATGATGCAACTCTTATTTAAAAAAAAAAAACTAAATGTCTTCTAGCTCGTGTATTGACATGGAATTAAATTTTTTGTCACCAAAGCTTAATAAGTCTTTTCTTATTTGTATTCTTTTCAACAAATATTTCTAAAGTGATTATGGAAGTTATACCTCGCTTTCCACTCTTTCAAGATATCAACTTTACGATTGGGCTTAGTCTAGGTACTGTCAATCATATAATTTCCAAACCAATTTGAGAGGGTTGAGCAAAAAAAAGCAATATCGAAATAAGATGATTCATATACAGAGTTAAGACTAGCTAATAAAAGAGAAAGTAAAGGAAAAAGTTATCTCTTTAATCTGTTAAGTTAATTAATCGCAAATGAGAGAGTTTATATACAGAGTTGAGACTAGATAATAAATGCCAACATGAACATCATTAACATATAGCTCTATTAATCTAATATCCCCCTTAAGTCTTTGGAACTGAACATTGGTCTGATTGGAAGAGACTTGAAATAGACATTTCTGCAAAAGAGAATGAAAGGGACCAGAATGCAAGGCCTTACTACGAATGTCATAAATTTGACGAGCTTTCGGAACATGAAAAAATGCATGAAATTATTATTCACTTGATCTCTAACTGCGCGGCAATCATTCTCAACATGCTTAGTCCTCTTGTGAAACATGAGATCAAACGCTATATGAATTGTTGTTTTGTTAACATATGATAACTTGGCCGAAAAAGTAACAGTAATATTCAAGTCTTGTAGAAGCTGAGAGAGGCATACGAGTTTATCTGTCGCAAGAGCCATGCTTATATACACAGCTTATGTACTACTCTTACTAACATTTTGTTGCTTCTTTGACTTCTAACAAACCAAAGATTTGCCAAGATAGACACAAAAACTTCATAGTCCATTGAGAATTAGAGCAAGAAGACCAATTTGCATCAACAAATGCATTAAACGAAACCTCAGAGTTTGCTACATAGAATAATCCTTGTCATGGATTAGCTTTGATATAACAAACTATGTGATGTGTTGTAGTGAGATGAACATCAGTGGGACAAGACAAAAATTGAATCAGATAGTAAACTACATAGGTTCTATGTTTTCATGTAAGAGTCAGGTACATATGTCTTCCAATGAGTTCCCGAGATGGAGATGCATCAGTAAGAAGTGTACCACGATATTGGCTAAGATTGGTTGTCAGATCCATGGGAGTTAAGGCTTGTTTACAGGCGAGTAATCCTGTTGACTTTAGGATATCTAGTGCATACTTCCTTTGGCCTCCTAAGATACTGGTTGAATTACAAGCAATCTTTTATCCCACAAAGCATCTTGGCACTCCCATGTCTTTGATCTTAAATGCATCGTGAAGAGTAGACTTCAAAACAATTAACTCGAATCATCATTAGAAGCTATAAGGATGTCATCAACAATGGATAATCTAGATTGCTTGACAAACAATGCATTATTTGCAGGAGATTGTGAATAACCTTCTTGAAGAACAACCTTGGAAAAACAATTATACCATTCAGGAGAGGCTTGTTTTAAGCCATATAATGACTTATGAAGTTTGCAGGCCGGATTTGATGGTAAAGGAGAATCTGATAGTGGAGTAGAACCTTGTGGTGAGCTCATAAAGATATCTTCATCTGCCATGGAGAAAGGCATTGGTAACGTTGAATTGAGTCAGAGTCCAACCATAGATTGCTGCTAATCCAAGAATGAGTTTAACACTCGCCAACTTTGCAACATGAAAGAATATTTCAGTGTAATCAATCCCTTCCTGGTGAGAAAAACTTTTGGCAACTAAACATGGCTTGTATCTTTCCACTGATCCATTTGCAATCAATAGCATGTTTACCTGGTGGAAGAGACACAATATTTCATGTACTAGTTTGCTCAATAGCCGTAATCTCAACATTCATCGCTTTCGGATAGTGTGGATGGGCAATGGCTTGCGGAAAGTTATGTGATCTGATTCAATAGTGCAAGAAGGAACAAAAGACTGATATGATGGATTTAGTTTAGCATTTGAAAGAACAAAACATAGTAAAAAAGGATTATAAGGTGAAATCACTAGCAGAAGATTGGATATTGATAGCCCATCATGATAGTCTTTTTTCATAACCGCTACTGTAGATAGTCTTTGGATTTTTGTATGCATATAATAGCATTTTATAAATGCTAAGCCTATTAATAGCATAGGGGGAAACCAAAATATGTTTGGAGGGAACATATTTTGATACATTGATTTTTTTACAAAAGTAAACTGCTCTTTTAGTTTTATGTGTGCCAAAAAATATGTGAAACTAATGTTAAGAGTTTTTCCCCTTTTCAGAGTTGAAACCCTAAAAATTCTTCGAAATCTCTCTCAAATTTCAAGTTTCTATTCTTTAATTGATTCGTCGATACTATCTCTAGTTTATTTCAGACTACATTTTGAGTTTTGGGATTGATACTTGTGAGATTTTACGAAGAAGAAGCTCGGTTAAGGTATGTTTCTTCTCTAACAAAATTGATTACATGTTCTTTGTTTTATGAAACCGAAGCTTTGTTTAACTAAATTTACATTTACAATAATTATTGGTCAAGGTAGCAAGATTCTTGAGTAGCAAAAGTATCTCCGAGTCTCAAATTCATTGGTCAAACTATGTCTCCTCTCTCATTTAATCAATTATTTTCTGGTTAATTTTGACAAATTTGGATTTCAAATCTATCAGTTTCAATTGTAGCTTTTGATTTTGTTTTATTTCATTAAATTTACAACTACAAGATGTTTTTTTTGTCTTTTTTGTGTGAGTGAAAGAAGATTTGTGAGTAGTTAAAGTTTTATCGATTTCCGACTCCGAAGTTTGACTTTGAAGTTAGACTCTAAAGTTCTTTGGACAAGGTATGTATCGTCTCTTATTTAATCAAATTTATGTTTAAGTTTGGCAAGTAGAATCTACCTTTGTTTCGATTTCCATTTTTGATTGAGTTTTATTTTTACGAGGTTAACAAGCTTTATTGTCTATGTATATACGAAGCTTTAAATGTTAGGTTTTGTTTCTTATAACATTTGTATGATATAGAAGAGAATAATTGTTTAAGTTCATTTTGTTTCTGCACATTGATTAGTATTTAATCTATTGAGTCATGTAACAATGGTATTAGTAGCCAATCTATTTTTTCGTTAAGTTTGTTGTCCTAATGTTATATTCCATATGTTTAACCTGATTTAATATCTCGTTTGATTTTATTTGTTATAACCTTTGAAGAGATATAAGAAACTGATTGATTTAGTCATGTAAAGTTGGTTTAAGTTTCAATAATATCTTTCAATTGGTTTCTATTAGTAATAATTCTGTTAGTATAATGTCATTGCTGCTTTGTATTGAGTTTACTTAATGTAATAACATAAAATATTGGACAAGAATTGGGTTCATCTTAGCAAGTATGGGCTTGAATATATTTAGATATTGTTTTAGAAGGGGATTTTATTGTGTTTAAAAATTGTTTTCTTATGTGTCTTCCTATTATTGGTAGCATTGTGGAGTTGATCCTGCATATGAGAGAGGTGCTTGGAGTTTTTTCTGAGTAGTGTCTTCAAAATTAGGTCACAGTGGCATGATAGTATGTCTGTGTAATACAGGTAGTATTATAGTTGATCATTTAGTGACAATAGGGATGAATGAGTCTTATAGATCGCATACTGATTGGTTCCATCATGGTGATTTGAATGGACATGGCTGTCCTGACCAATTTAATGAGTACTATGGAGATATTTGTAATCAATACCAAGTAGATGAGTACTTAAACGAAGAGTTAGCAAAAAAAGATGAAATTGATGAGGGTGAAGATAAATTAAAAGATGTGTGTCCCATAGTAAAATGTAAGAAATTGTGTCTTTATTTAGAACTAAGACACATAATGGGTGGCCTTATAAGAGGTTTAGTGATCTGCTTGAAACATTACTAGAGATGCTACCGGAGAATAATGTTCTTTACACTTCATTCTACGAGGTGAAAAAGTTCTTGAAATTCGTTGACATGGGGTACCATTAGATTCAAACTTGCATTAATGATTGGTGCATGTTTCGGAAGAAGTACATGAATCTTAATAACTCTCTAATATGTCAAGCTCCATGGTGGATGAGTAATTTGTACACTGGTGTGTTGATGAAGGGAGTACCACAAAAAGTTTTACAGTATTTTCCTATAATACCACGTCTCATGAGGATTCTTAGGTCGGACGAAATAGCGAGAGACTTGAGATGGCATTTCAATGACAAGAGCAGCGATGGTAAAATGCATCATCTAGTGGACTGAGCTACATGGGATTAAATGAACGAAAATTATCCTTCACTGCTACAGACCACATAATATCCAGTTAGGCCTTTCAAAAAATAGGTTCAATCCATTTAATATGCATAATACAAGGGAAAGTTGTTGCCCTGTTTTGTTGGTAAATTACAATATGCCCTGTTTTGTTGCCTACATGGAATCAAATATTAACCTTGTTAATTCCTGGTCCACATCAACTTGGTAATGGCATTGACGTATTCAGGTAAGTTATCTAACTTATGTACTATTTCTTGAATGTAATTTATAGTACTAATACTTTGTAATTTGTTTACTATAATTGCGGGAAACTGAAATTATGAAACAAATGAGTTTTCTATAAAGGTCATCTAAATCGAGACTAGTCACCTGGTTAGAATTGCACCTATTAATATGCACCTAATAATCAAGAAATGATGGAACTGAGACAAAAAAATTGTGACAATTAATGACTCACATAAATTTTGAAGGTTGAAAACTAGTAATGCATTCAAGGTACTTAAGTGTTTATGTATATCTGGACATAAATTTTGAAGGTTGAAAACTAGTAATGTGTGTCCCATAGTAAGTTATAGGAAATTTTGTCTTTATTTAAAACTAAGACATACAATGGGTGGCCGGATAAAGCTTCAGTGATATGCTTGAAATATTACGAGAGATGCTACCAGAGGATAATGTTCTTTACGCTTCATTCTACGAGGTAAAAAAGTTCTTGAAATTCGTTGACATGGGGTACAATAAGATTCAAACTTGCATTAATGATTGTTGCATGTTTAGGAAGAGTACATGAATTTGATAACTGTAAAGTATGCAAAGCTTCATGCTAGAGGAGTAACTTGCACACAAGTGTGGTGAAGAAGGGAGTACCACAAAAATTTTACGGTATTTTCCTATAATACCACGTCTCAAGAGGATGTTTAGGTAAGATGAAATAGCAAAATACTTAAGATGGCATTTCATAACAAGACCAGTGATGGTAAAATGCATCATCCGGTGGATTCATCTACATGGGATCAAATAATGAGAAGTATCCTTCATTGCTACAGACCACAAAATATCCAGTTTGGCCTTTCAATAGATAGATTCAATCTATTTAATATGCAGAATACAAGGGAAAGTTCCTACCTTGTTTTCTTGGTAAATTACAATATGCCTCCTAATCTTTGTATGAAGAAGGAAAATATTATGTTAACCTTGTTAATTCCTGGTCCGCCTCAACCTGGTAATAGCATTGATGTATTCTTAGAGCATCAACCTGGTAATATATTCAGGTAAGTTATCTAACTTATGTACTATTACTTGAATGCAATTTATATTACTAGTACTTTGTAATTTATCTAATATAATTGCAGGAAACTGAGATTATAAAACATGAGTTTTTTCTAGAGGTCATCTACGTCAGTAGGTCAGAATTGCACCTAGTAATATGCACCTAATAATCAAGAAATGATGGAACTGAGATAAAAAATTGTGCCAATTAATGTCTGGTGGAAATTTTTAAGGTTGAAAACTAGCAATGCAATCAAGGTACTTAAGTAGTTATGTATATTTAGTAGTTTTTAGAATTAAGTTTGTTTTCTTCTGCTTTATTAATGTATATAAGAGAATGATGGTTTGACATGTAGGCAACTACTGATAAGAACAGAGATCGTAGGCGTAACCAAATTCCTCACACTTGTAGTCGTCGAAGAGTAGTTCGATTGAAGACATTGTAAATAACATACCATTAGGGGCAAATGCAATGAATGTTTAATAGAAGTTGCAACAAAACCTGATACATTTCTCTAGCGACCTTCACCTAATATTTTCAGTATTGAGAAAGAAATTGGTGAAAAGATTGTGTGGCATGCGAACAATTGTATTCAGCCATATGGTATGCATAGGACAGAAGACATCATGCCTAAGGTAAAAATGTATATTAACATTTCATAAGTTGATTTTATATTTCTATACTGAAGTTTATATTTTATGTGTATTAAAGTGCCCAACATGTTGTATCAATAAATGCAAGCTTATGAATTAAAGTGGAGATGAGAACCTCATTGTAGCCAAAAGGCGTTGGCTGACACAAGAGCCAACAACATTGGTTAATGGGCTTCCATTAGGACCAAATGCAGTGAAGATGTTTGTTGGCATTGTACTTCTACCAGTTACATTTCTTTGGAGGCCTACATCAATTGTCATTTTGAAATAGATAACTAGCTACATTCTTTTGTTGAATCTCAACATATGCACACAACATCTTGTCAAATGGAGAAAACATCAACTCCACCAGCACCTTTTAAGAATTTGAAAAGAGTTTGCCATCGTCACCTATTATAAAATCTTTGGTAATATAGATTCATTCTTTACTTTTATGTTTATCATATTTATTTGGTTTCTACCATTCACTCTATATCTCAACGCAAAAAAAAAACTGGACAATCTACCAATGAAAATTAGAAGTCCAAACTGATGGATATCAGTGAAAAGGAATAGGTGGGTACAGAAGGATGTTCGACTACAAACAGTCTGGAACACCTAGTCCACTTTGCTCCGCTATGGGAAAATGCAGTGAAGGTATGGATGGATGTAATCAAGGTAAAAGATGTTGCAGTTTGGAGGCCTTCAACAGAGATCTTGTTAGGCCTTTCAACAGATGGATTAAATCCATTTAATATAAGAAAACAAGGTAAAGTTGTTGGGATGTTTTGTTGGTAAATTACAATCTACCTCCTAATCTTTGTTTGAAGAAGGAAAATATTATGTTAACCTTGTTAGTTCCTGGTCCACATCAACCTGGTAATAGTGTTGATATATTCTTAGAGCATCAACCTGGTAAGAAGAAGAAAAAGAAGCAACACAAACATTGCTATAGAAATATATTCAGGTAACTTATCTAACTTATGTACTATTACTTAAATGCAATTTACAGCACTAGTACTTTGTAATTTTTTTAATATAATTAAAAGAAATTGAGGTTATGAAGCAGATGAGTTTTCTTTGGAGGTCATCTATATCGAGACTAGTCACACAAGTCATAACTACACCTAAGAGTATACACCTAATAATCAAGAAATGATAGAACTTAGACAAAAAAAATTGTGCCAATTAATGATTGGTGCAAATTTCTAGGTTGAAAACTACCAATGGATTCAAGGTACTTAAGTATTTATGTATATCTAGTCATTTTTAGAGTTAAGTTTGCTTGCTTTTGTTTTATATATGTAAATTAGAGAATGCTTGTTTGACATGTAGGCAACTAGTGATAAGAATAGAGATCATAGGCGTAACCAAATTCCTCACATTTGTAGCCGTCAAAGAATGGTTCGAGTAAGTGAAGACATGGTGAAAAACTTAGTGTTGTTATGTTTCATAGATGATGCAAATGTATCATAACTATTGATGCTCGTATGTTCTTTAAAGAAAAAGGTATAACTATTGATACTTGTACGTTTCTTACAACAATGATGTGTTTTACAATGCTGTGTTTTACCTATAATAGTTGTAGTCGGGCGCTAACAATGTGAATTTTCTTTTAGTGAATAGATGGAGAAATTGAAGAATTTGTATAAGAGAATAATGATACTCAGATAAGTATTCTGGAACTTTAGTCTACTTTTTAGGCCTAGCAATAGGTTATGAAACTTCAGTCTCCAATGGAACATGAACGACTTCTGGATCTAAAAATGACTCAACACCAGTCGCATAATCTTATGTATGTTCAACATGGAAATTAAAATTCAATGATGTAGATATATTAATAATTTCAAAAACAAGTATGTGGACTGCGTAAAATGGTCCAATATAAGAACATGTATATATTGTAAATCATCAAGAGCAACAGGTGTACAAACATGTAAAATACTATTTGAAAACTGATCATGAGAATAATAAACTGAATTTAAATATGCGATTGAATACCTTGTATCTTATATAACTACTTGGTATCCTAAGATAATAATGATACTTGGATAAGTGTTTTGGAACTTTAGTATGTTGTTTAAGCCTAGAAATAGATAGTGAAGCTTGAGAACATGCAGGAGGTACAATCTCCAATGGAACATCAACGACTTCAGGACCTAAAAATAACTCAACACCAATCGAAGATTCTTATGCATGATCAACATGCAAATTAATTCAATGATGCAAATATATCAATAATTTCTAAAACAGGTTATTTGGACTACCTAAAATGCTTAGATGTATGCACATGTATATATTATAAATTATCAAGAGGAACAGGTCTAGAAACATGTAAAATACTATTTGAAAACTGATCATGAGAATAATAAACTAGATAAAAATATTTGAAAAGGACTTCACTTCATGAAATACAATATTAGGGAAGACAAAAACTTCATTAGTCTCTAGATTCAAAACTTTATATCTTGTATAACCACTTGGTATCCTAAGCAAGTACTTCAAATACAACGAGGACTGAATATGTTCCTATCTTTAGCAAAAGTAGATTCATAGCACAAACAACAAAAATATTTAAGAAAACTATAATCATGTTGCGTTTGAAGTAATTTCATAAGATGGTGTTAGTTTTTAAGCAATTCGACAATTATCAATTGACTAATCTAGCAAAACTCTAAGCCCTAGGTCTTGTATTAACTTAATTGAATCTGATAAATAGAGAACTCGATTATACCTGAAGTTTGGTTAGTGCAGTGGATATAAGATCAGGTATGAGATCAGCAAGTGCTCCAAGTGTAGCACCTCTATAAATAGTCCACATGCACGCAAGTAGGAGAGAACTTTGTGTGCAATTCTCTTAAGATTTCGACTTGTGCATCAGCGGCTAGGATTGCTTTTCTCATCAAAAATGTGCCCTATATCATATATATAGGGAGTTTAAGTTAACCTAATTAATTCCTAGTTGAATTAGGATTAATTTAGGTCCAGCCCGAAACACCTTATTAATTCCTAGTTGAATTATGATTAATTTAGGTCTGGCCCAAAACACATGTTCTCATCCGAAACCATGTATTATTATGGTCAAGTCATGAATCATTCCAATAATGATCATTCCCTATTGAATTGTCTCTATTTGCTTAGGTGTGTGACCCAATAGGATCATATAGTACTAGCATTGAGTATCTCAACTCATAGATTATAATTGGACTCTAGCAAGCCATTACAACCCCTAGTACCATATGACTTTGTCTAATCTCAATGTTGGAACCGACCACACGAGTAAGTACAAATGATTGCAGGACATTCCCAACAATCTCCCACTTGTACTGGAATCATATGTTCCCAATATCCCTTTGTCTCCATATCC
This sequence comes from Lepidium sativum, assembly GCA_023374145.1. Taxonomy (NCBI): domain Eukaryota; kingdom Viridiplantae; phylum Streptophyta; class Magnoliopsida; order Brassicales; family Brassicaceae; genus Lepidium; species Lepidium sativum. Next base: position 20,182 of record JAKUCM010004448.1, on the reverse strand, counting down.
ATATTGTTCCATCTCTGTTCCTTTCTCACATTTCCTGAAAATCCCGAGAAAAATTCCTTTATAACCACCAGTTACAGTTGGCGTTTGAAATTTTCAAAACACACCAATTCATGTGCAAGAAAACAACATGAACTCGGGTCTAAGGACTATGCTCTATAGTCGTATGAGAATCTCTTATGACACTCATTATACGATCTCGTAGAGTTCTCATAGCGGGTCATTTCCGATCCTATGTTCATGTGACACACATCTATGTGATTGACTTGATACTTATTATCAATGACTCCATGAAACTTAGTCATCAGTCACCTCACATACTAGTCTATCTCGTTATGTTTACATCATAACATAAAACTATTATAACTCCCACTGGAACTAAGATTATATCTTAAGATACCTAAGGCATATGCCATTGGCATGATACTCATGCTTAGTCCATGAAAGTAGTTTTGTTAAAGGATCAGCCACGTTCTCTTCGCTTGAAACTCGCCTGATCTTAACGTCTCCTCTTTCAATGATATCTCTGATCAGATGATATCTCCTCTCTATATGCTTGGATCTCTGCTGCGATCTAGGCTCCTTTTCCTGTGTAATGGCTCCATTGTTGTCACAATACAGCGCCACCGGCTCATCAATACTCGGAATCACACCAAGTTCAGAGATGAACTTCTTTATCCAAACAGCTTCCTTTGCAGCTTAAGAAGCAGCGATGTATTCAGCTTCAGTAGTGGAGTCAGCTACGGTGCTTTGCTTGGAACTCTTCCAACTAACTTCACCGCCATTCAGACAGAAGACGTAACGGGACTGAGACAGAGAATCATCCTTATCCGTCTGAAAGCTTGCATCAGTGAATCCACTAATAACCAACTCTCAATTCCTTCGTACACCAAGAACATATCCTTAGTATTCCTCAAATATTTCAGGATGCTCTTGACGGCAGTCCATTGAGTCTTACCTGGATTTGATTGGTACCTGCTTATCATACTTAATGCACAAGCAAAATCTGGACAAGTACAACTCATAGTGTACATGATGGATCCTATTGCGGAAACATACAGAATCCTACTCATGCGTTCTTGCTTAGAAGGTGTCTTGGGACACCCCATCTTGCTTAGAACTATGCCATGAGACATTGGTAAGAAGCCCTTCTTGGAATCATGCATACTGAATCTGCTCAAGACCTTATCTATGTAAGTGTCTTATCACAATCCGATCAGCCTTTTAGGTCTATCTCGATAGATCCTAATTCCAAAAATATAGCCGGTTTCCCCCATGTCCTTCATCGAGGGAAATTTTCTGAGCCAAGCCTTAATGGACTTCAGCAACAGAATCACATTTTCGATAAGTAAGATATAATCCACGTACAGCATAATAAACCCAACTGCGCTCCCACTAAACTTCTTGTATACGCATATTTCTTCTTTGTTTCTGATGAAGCCAAATTCTTTGACTGCTTCATTGAAACAAAGATTCCAACTCTGTGATGCTTGCTTTAATCCATAAATAGATTTGTGAAGTTTGCATACTTTCCCAGCAGTTTTAGGATCAACAAAACCCTCTGGTTGTGTCATATACACATCCTCTTCCAGAATACCATTCAGGAACGCGGTTTTGACATCCATCTGCCAAATCTCATAATCATAATGAGCAGCAGTCGCTAGGAGAATCCGAATAGACTTAAGCGTAGCTACTGGAGAGTAGGTTTCATCATAGTCAACACTGTGGACTTGTTTGAAACCCTTAGCTACCAGTCTAGCTTTATAAATATGTATGTTACCATCCACATCAATTTTATTCTTGAAAACCCATTTACACTTGATTGCTTTCGCACCATGAGGTAAATCGACCAACGACCAAACTTGGTTTTCTAACATGGATTCCATTTTGGATTGTGTGGCCTTTAACCACTTTTCAGAGTCAGGGCCCGTCATTGCTTCTTTAAAGTTTGCAGGTTCATTGTTGTCAACGATCAATAAATCCTGTCCTTCAGTCCCGAGGAATCCCAGATATCTCTCGGGTTCATGACCGATTCTACCGGATCTACGAACTTCAGGCTCTACAGGTGTTGATTTGACAACATTTTGCGAGTCTAACTGTTGCTCTTCCTGTACGGATTGAGCAGCTTCCTATAGCTCTCGAATTTCTTCGAGTTGTACTTTACTCCCAGTGTTTTTCTTAGAAAGAAACTCTCTCTCAAGAAAAACACCGTGTCGAGCAACAAACACTTTGTTCTCGGTTCAGTTGTAGAAATAGTACGCCTTGGGTTCCTTCAGATAACACCAACAATGAAGCATTTATCTGATTTTGGGGCAAGTTTATCGGATATTAATCGTTTCACATAAACCTCGCATCCCCAAATCTTCAGGAAAGACAGATTGGGAATTTTTCCCGTCCACATCTCATATGGTGTCTTTGCCACTAATTTTGATGGCACTCTATTTAGCGTAAACGCTGAAGTTTCTAGAGCATATCTCCAAAAGGATATCGGAATATCAGTGTGACTCATCATTGATCGAACCATGTCAAGTAATGTTCGATTCCTCCTCTCATACACACCATTCCATTGTGGTGTTCTGCGATGAGTGAGTTGTGAAATAATACCACAATCTCTCAGATGGTCGCTGAACTCTTGACTTAAGTATTCACCTCCTTGATCAGATCAAAGAACCTTAATACTCTTGCCAAGTTGATTTTGTACTTCATTTTGGAACTCTTTGAACTTTTCAAAAGATTCTGATTTGTGTCTCATTAAATAGACATAATCGTATCTACTGAAGTCATCAGTAAATGTAATGAAGTAGTTGAAATTTCCTCTGGCACTTAGGCTCATCGGACCGCATACATCGGTATGTATAAGACTCAATAAGTCGCTGGCCCTTTCATTGACTTTGTTGAAGGGAGCCTTTGTCATTTTGCCCAATAAACAAGATTCACATTTCTCAAATGATTCATAATCAAATGAGTCCAAAAGCCCATCATGATGAAGTTTTTGGATGCGTTTCTTGTTTATATGCCTTAAACGACAATGCCATAGAAAACTCGGGTTCGAATCATTTACTTTAAAGTGTTTGATATTAATGTTATGTATAGGTGTAGATTGGTCAAGCATATTAAGTCCATTCGATAATAGGGCGCTGCCATAAAATAAGTCATCTCGAGTAAAAGAACAACATTTATTTTTAATCGAAAATGAAAAACCTTTAGTATTAAAAACCGAAACAGAAACAACGTTTCTGCTTGTAGCTGGTACATAGCAGCAATTTTCAAAAACCAAAACTAAATAATGGAATAGACAAATTATATGTTCCTACGGCTAATTCAGCAACTCTTGCTCCATTTCCTACACGTAAGTCCACTTGCCCCTTCTCCAAGCTTCTACGGTTGCTTAGGCCATGCATATTAGTACAAATATGAGCACTACAGCCGATATTAAACACCCATGAAGTAGAACTTGTTGAAGCAACATTTACTTCGATAACAAAAATACCTGAAGGAGCGTCGTACTACTTCTTCATCTTCTTGTAATCTTCCAAATATTTCTTGCAGTTTCTTTTCCAATGCCCTTGATCGTTAAAATAATTGCAAAAGTCCATTTTAGATGGTTCGGGCCTGGTTCTCGGTATGGATGTGGCCGGCTCCTGGTTCACAACTGTGTCAGCTTTACCCTTTGCCTTACCCTTGTCTTTCCCACGTTTCTTAAACGATTTACCCCCTTGCACTAAGAGTACATGCGGGGCGCCCTTCTTGACATTCAGCTCTGCTGACATAAGAATTCCATGCAGGTCAGTCAACGTCTTCATCATACTGTTCATATTATACTTCAATACGAACTGATGATAACAAGAAGGCAGCGGCTGAAGTATGATGTTTGTAGCTAACTCTTGACTAAAAAGACAGTTTAGTTTAGCCAGATTATCAATATAACCCATCATTTTCATGACATGACTACTCACTGAACCATCCTTCGAAAGTTTGCATTCGATGAGAGATTTCACCGTTTGGTATCTCTCATATCGTGCATGTTCCTAAAACATCCCTTCAGGCAAGTCACGATCTCGATGAGCGACACCAGATTCTCGTACTGCACCTGCAGTTTCGAGATCATGGTCGCAAGCATCAAGTATTGCACATCTATCACATCATTGGAATGCTTATCCCAAGCATTCCTAGCTGCAACAATGGCATTGGCAGCCTGTCTAGGAGGCAAGAGTTGTTCCAAAACTCTATCTTTCTTCTCCTGCCTAAGAACAATTCTCAGGTTACGGTACCAACTCAGGAAATTCTTCCCATTCAACTTGTTCTTTCCAAGGACAGATCAAAGGGAGAATGAGTTGTGGTTATGGTTGTTGTTATTTTCCATAGCTGAAATTAAGAGAGGTAAGGAGTTTTAGTTATGATGGTTTAAGTGTTGAGAAATCTTAACATATTTAAGAAAACTCACATTGTGTTCAATTAATAGTTCCTCAATTGAATACAATGATCCCGAGATCCATATTTCAGAAAAATATGACTGAGCTCAGCTCATCGCCCAGACCTTAGTTATTTAGGTAAGCAACTTATTTGCTAGTTATATCACATATATAACTCTCGGTCGTGATTTGACATCTCATATGCCAAAATCACTCCGATGTCTCAAAGCTCAAGACGGTCTTGATAGCTCATAATCATATGGTAACAGTTACCATCTGCCTCACCCATGTCAAAGTAGGTACCTAACCCGAGCTAGACCACCATACGATGAAACGAGTCTTGACAGTTGACGTGAAGGGGAAATACATCAATTCTTCATATTTGTTTGAGGAACTAAACTTTAACTTGAATGTATATCATATATGTACTCAAGAGGGTTAAAAGGGGATTTTAAAAAACCAAAGAAATCAAATCAAAGGCATTAAAATTTTATTTACGATTTTTCTAATCTTGACCCTGTGCCTGTTGGCACATGCTGGTTTTTCTCCAACTTGGTATAATTTTTCTTAAACCGATTGCGAGAAAACCAGATTCGGTCTAATCTAATTAAAGCGGATCATTCAGGGCTATTTTAAATTAGGTTATATTTTATTTCGGTTTATCACATCAGAACCCTGAAACCATAAACCCTAATTTTTTATTTCAATGAAACCCTAATTTTTCGATTTCAATGAAGCCCTAATTTTTTGATTTCAATGAAACCCTAACCATGCAATTCTAATTCAATTAAAACAAACTTTTAATCAATCAATTAAGCATGAAAACATCAGATTTCATTAAGGTTACAACCAACACTGATTTTTCGATTTAAACAAAATCCTAATTTTCGATTTCAATGAAACTCTAATTTTTTGTTTCAATGAAACCCTAATCATGCAATTCTAATTCAATTAAAACAAAGTTTTAATTAATCAACCAAGCATGAAAACTTCAGATTTCATTATGATTACAACAAGCTCAAATTTTCGATTTCAGCAATAATAAAATCAGCTATGGTTTTTCGATTTCATCAAAACCCTAATCATGCAATTCTAATTCAATTAAAACAAAATTTAATCAATCAATCAAGAATGTAAACATCAGATTTCAATAAGAATACAACATGGCTCTGATACCACTGTTAGGTTTTTAATCAATTCGACAACTATTAATTGACTAATCTAGCAAAACCCTAAGCCATAGGTCTTGTATTAACTTAATTGAATCTGATAAATAGAGAACACAATTATACATGAAGTTTGTTTAGTGAAGAGGATATAAGATCAGGTATGAGATCTGCAAGTGCTCCAATTTTAGCACCTCTATTGATAGTCCACACGCACGCAAGTAGGAGAGAAGTTTGCTAGAACTTTGTGTGTAATTCTCTTAGGATTTCGACTTGTGCATCAGCGGCTAGGGTTTCTTTTCTCATCAAAAACGTGCCCTATATTATGTATATAGGGAGTTTAAGTTAACCTAATTAATTCCTAGTTGAACTATAATTAATTTATGCCTAACCCAAAACACCTAATTAATTTCGAGTTGAATTAGGATTAATTTAGGCCCAACCTAGTTGAATTAGGATTAATTTAGGCCTGACCTAAAACACATTTTCTCATCCGAAACAATGTATTATTATGCTCAAGTCATGAATCATTCCTATAATGATCATTCTCTATTGAATTGTCTCCATTTGCTTAGGTGTGTGATCCAATAGGATCATATAGTACTAGCAGTGAGTATCTCAACTCACAGATTATAAGTGGACTCTAACAAGCCACTACAATCCCTAGTACCATATGACTTTGTCTATCTCGATGTTAGAACCGACCACACGAGTAAGTACAAATGATTGCAGGACATCCCAATAGATGGAGACTTATCTAAAATAAGAGAACAAATAAGATTGATTATTAAGGTCGAAGCCTAAATACAATTAGTACAATTCACAATAGGAAATTTGACTGAAAGAGTAATGTACGAGTTACATTAAGCAGAAGTTGATGTTTACGCTCAACAAAAGAGGTTTGTTGTGGAGTATAAACACATGAAAGCTCATGAACAATTCCATATTTCTTACTCAAACGAGTGATAGCTAATTATTGGGTATTATCACTTCTAATTTATTTAATAACAGCACCATATTGAGTCTTATCATGAGTAACGAAATCAAGAAAAAGCAAAGAAAGGCATATAAATCAATATCAACCTACTACAATCTTCTACAATAGTAAGAAAATATCTAAAATCTTCTATTCATTCAACTACGAAAGGACCTGATGTAGGAGCAGGCTTTGATCAACAACATTCTGTTTTGTTGCGTTAACAACATTTTGATATGTTAGCAGCGTTCTGTTTGGTCAACAACCTTCTGTTTTCATCGTTTCATCTTCTCAATCCACCATCAAGTTCAGTTCCCTTCATTGCATGTACTCTTTGTCTTTGTTACTCTTTATTACTACGTTTTTTATTGCTAGGTCTCTTTGGGATCCTTATATATAGATCCTAAAACTCATTGTAAAAGACATCTTTGAATTAATAAACTTTTCTTTGAGACGCAGTGACAGTTCCTCTTCCTCTAGTGGACTCTAGAGTTTCCGGTGGATTCCAGACAAAACCCTGATGGATTCTAGGCTTGTTCTATCAGATTCACACTGGTGAATCCATTTTCGGACTTCCGTATGTGTCAGAATCCCATATATATAAATGAACTATATCAAAAGAAGATTTTGACAGCTGATTATTAGATGACAAGTACCACAATGAAAAGAATCAACTTTAGCATTGAACCCTCGAATATGTTCGAAGATCTCGAAATGATCTTCAAGTTCCGGGGAGAATTCGCAAAACTCCGTTTCCATCGAGAATTGAATGGAGTTTTTCCGTATTTCGACCGGAAAATCAGCAAGGGAGGTTCAGCCGGAAACATAGGCCGCTTTTTAGATGCAAATAGGTGCCCCTTTGGTTGCTCCTCTTATTGCATTACCGATTGCTTCTAGCTAGGAGATAATAGGAAAACCTCTCTCGTGGCCCTTGCCCTTCCTAAAAAAGCCTTGTCCAAGGCCTCTTTCCGTAGAAGCCTTGGCAAGTAGTCTCCTACCAAATAACTAAAGAATACAAGACAAATGATTTAACTTGGCAGAAGATGGATGTCCAAAGCGAGTGTGCCAAAGGACACCATGAAACACCTTGAAATTGAAAAATGTAGAGATTATGAATAAGATCTTCTTTACCAATCATCAAAGCTTGAATAGGGTCCTGGAGAAAACAACAATCTTAATTGAAGAAAACAACAATCTTAATTGAAGAAAACATTATGCTTTTTACCATGACAAAAACTACTAACACTCAAGAGATTATATTTGAAACTAGACATATGCAACACATCATGCAGAACAAGACAGTCATATATGCTAATGCTTCCAGTATGTGCTATGGGGACCCTAATGCCATTTGGAAGTGAGACTGTGACATATGAGATAGAAAATACTTCACTAAAGATTATTGTGTCTCAATAAACGTGATTAGTTGTTCCACTATCATTATCCACGATCGTTGTGGAATGATGGAATAGAGTGAAGTTAAGATATAGTTTTTATAGTAAAGAGTGTTGTTTATCAAATGATTTTTTGTAGGAAGAATTAAATCTGAATTATTAACAGTTGATGATGTAGCAGACCTGACACCATGATCAGTTATTGTAGCAGACGACGGATCTTGAACACGAGCATGAGTTTTGAGCTGATGGACTAGAGACTGAACTTGATTAACAAAAAACTGCCTCAGATTCAAGGGAATGATGTTTTGAAGAGTAGGAACAATATTGATCATTGCATTGACATCATGATTGGATTGAGGATATGTTTGTTGTTGTAGGAACAAGGTCACGAGACTGATTTGTTCGTTGTTGACCTGAAGAAGGTGCACGACCATGAAGACTATGACAAGAAGGGTACCCATGTAGCTTATACCACTTATGAATAGTGTGTCCAAGTGACACACAATGAGTACAATAGGGTCTTAGTTTTTTTGAGCTGCAACATAAGCCATATTGTCTCTGTTAGTTTATCATAGAATTTCTCATTTCCTTCAATTTTTTTGAGCTGCAACATAAGCCATATTGTTGTTTATTTTTAGTGTGGAGGGTATCTGAAGAATTTGATGTCCCGTTTTGAACAAGATAATGCTCCTCATATCTATGAGATAGAACAACATCTAGTTTCCATTCAACGAGGTCATGTAGATGTTAGTACCTACTATACTGAATTAGTCACACTTTGGGAAGAATACATAATCTATGTCGAATTACACCTTGTGGCAAATGTAAATGCAACACAACTGTTGTGTGGGAAAAACTTCAGTAAATAAGTCATGATATCAATTTCGTCATGGGTTTGAATGAAGTATTTGAACCAACAAGATGCCATATCTTGATTGTAAAGCTTATACCGTTTATTGAAAAAGTTTATAATATGGTAGCTCAAGATAAAAGACTGAAATCTATCAGACCTCTTACTACAAGCTTTGACCAATTTTCTTTGAACATAATTCATTAGCCAAGTTACAACCATATCATTACATCGGACCAAGAACTAGAATCTTGAAGGTTATAAAGAGGTTTTTGAGATTGTACCATCAATGAATCCAAGTTTGTTGCGAATACTGAGAGCCATTCTTACTGACTGTAGCCAAGAGTAAAAGTCAGATCCATAAGACAATAGATTGGACACTTAGAGGATACATGTGTGAACAAAGGCGTGGCGAAAGTATGGATTATCATTTTGATCCATCAAAGGGTAACTTCGCTCAGGAACTGTTGTATTATTCTGATTCCATTCAAAGGGGCGGATATGAAAATCGACAATGGAATCAAGGCAAGATTGATGAATTAAAGAGAATTTGACTCGATTTTAAGTCAACGAAGGAAGGTAGTCAAGAAGAATGAACATTAACGGATCGAAAGAAAGATGATAACAACAACAAACAAGCGTGAAATTGACAGCGACACTAGGTGAGGATGAAGACGCTCATCACATATATCAAAAGCTTGTTAAATCTAAGAAGAAGCAGACTATGGAGAATCAATGGCTGAAACTCATTGCTCTGATACCATATTAAAAAAAGATTAATCAAAGAGAAAAGGTAACAGATAAATTGATTCTCATTAAGTTGTAAAGTTCGTTAATCACAAATTAGAGAGTTTATGCAGAGTGCTAAGACTAACTAATGAATGCAAATATAGGCATCATTAACATATAAATCTATTAATCTAACACGCAAGCATATGAAAATGATCAAAGAACATACATTTTTGTATCTTCGGAGCCCAAGCCTAACCCCAAAAATGTGACACATGCATGCTTTCTTGTCAGTTGTCAAATAAAATCTCATAAGCGCTCTATTCTCTTCAAACTCGATCTCGTCCAATTTCTTCTTTTCAACAAACGATTTGCAAAGCTTAAAATATTTTATTTTATATTTCCCCTTTGAAATTTCATTTACCAATTTTGCTAGAAATATAAACCTCATTTGTGAACCTCTTGAGCCTATGCCAATCAAAATCAAAGACAACTTATGTGTGGCTTATAATTGATGAAATCAGGATGAAGGAGATTTTTTTAATCTGAAGAGAAGCGACCCTTTAGACATATGGTGGTGTATTACCTTGTGATGATGTGTATTAATCTTCTAATTTAATTGGTAGTTTAGATTAAAAGTAAGTGCTAATGTGTCATCTCGAGAAAGCTCCAAAATGTAGAGTTATCAAACTTGATAGAAACAACTATTTATATATATATATAACTATGAGTACAAATGACAACAGCTGAATCTCGTTTAATAAGGAATTTGGCCGAATGTTTTTAATTTTTTTTCTCCCAAATCAAGCTTAATTTGTTAAATTCAAATAGTAACGACTAAATATGACTGAAATGCATAATTTAATATGTTAATTTAAAATTTTATCTAAGATAATAAATATTATTCTATAAAGAATAAGTTTTAAAACTTTTAAAATAACTAACTATGAAAGAAAAATAAAAATAATTTTGTTGTTGTCAATAGACTATTATTAAAAAGCCAAATGGCTTTACATTGGGATCGGGTTACAACAAGAAATTAAAACGTAAATGGGCTTAAAGCTGGCCCCATCCTAGACCTAGAACACAACCCAGATGAGGCACCACCAACTGAAGTCCGTACAGACGCCGAGAAGTTGTTGCCAACAGTAAGGTTGTCCGATCTATAGTTGTTAATGTAGGCCCAATGCTTATCTCTGGTCCAAAAATAACATTGGATGTTGATTTAGAAAATGTAGCGCCATCAAACTTCACCAACAGTTTGAAAACTCCAATCTACTTCGGATAACCAACCGCCATGATGCTCAGGTAGTCTCAGAGAGTGACGGTAGAAGCTCCGAAGATTTACAAACAAAACTGCGAAAACATATCATGGAGCATAATGCTCCTTTCAATGCTCTATGCATAAAACATTATTGGTATTTAGGAGAGCATTAAGCCCTCTAAATGCTATATAGCTCAATGCTCCTAAATAGAGTTTTTCCTAAGCATAAAGCACTGAAAATCAATAAGAGATCATTTTACCCTTATTAATTAAATTAATATTCTATAGATAATATTAAAAATAATATCATGTCTAATTTTGTTATTTGAAATCTAATTACACACTGCTATTCTAGTCACACCATCATATAAACTTAGGACTTGGAAAGTAAAGCATAATAAGAGGCTTAATGTTTGATATGTTCCTAGGAGGCTAAGAAAAACGACACTGGATTACTTTGTATGGGTTGTAGCGACTTTCAAATGATTGGAAGATGAATAGACTAAACTCGAATGTTGATGAGGAGTTCACACTCTAAAGTGCATGGAATTGGATGAAACTTACGTAGCAGAGACTTCAAAAAATGAAGCGACTACTGGTGAGATATGAGCTCGATCCGACGAACAAGTGAGGATCGGAGAGTGTGAAGATGGAGATGTGATTTCTTGTGATTTTTTGTGAAGAACAATACATTGATTTGAATCAAGAGAAGTGAAAGTCTTTTAATCTTCAGCTTGAATTCCCTCATGATATTTTACACGAGAATGAGATCGAAGAGTATGGATATTACACACCATGCAGATCAAACAAGTTTGTAAGAAGTTTTTAATTAAAATGTTTGATAAATCTGATCAATGGAGTTTGAGGAACATATAAAAGAGTGGGAGAAACCCTAGAGTGCTAAAGAGCCACTAAAATAAATGTCTAAATGGGCAAAATACAACTTAAACATGAAAGAGAAACTTAATCTATAACTTAAATGAAATCGGCCCAACTCCAAATGTAGAGAACTTCCTCCATTGATCAATCTTGAGCAATGTTGTCTAAGCGGACAAAACTAGACGAAGGGAAAATGAGTTCAAGCGTATACACCTCCCTTAGATAACCCTTAGCTAGCTTCAATCACAACAAATGTAGTTGGATTAGCTAAAGAGCTAAGGTTACTTTCAGCCTGTTTGAGCATTGTGCCAATGGCTTCTTGTAGTTTCTTGGCTTTGGTTCTTGTCATGGTTCTTCGTGGTATCTCTGTAGCTGGCTCTAGATCCTCTTGTCTGAGTTCTTCAAGCTTTCCTTGATCCGGTTCAAGGTGCTCGACCATTTTTATATCATCCCCTCCTTCTTGAGAAGGATTTGACCTAAAATCCACATCATCTGCATAGACACACAGCAAGTTAATACTTATGAATTCAAATCGGATTAAGAACTTACCTCAAAATTGGCACAATCTCGTCTTTGGCTTAGATATTGAGTCTGGTGGCTCTTCTTTGATGTGAATGAGAAGACCAAAGTTATGGTGCGTGTTTTTATTCACATCAGGTGGTTTGAATCTTTGGTTTCTTTCCACACTTTAACTGTTTATGTGCACTTCAAGTGATATCTAGATCCTATGTTTGTAGCATCTTTCCTTAAGTACGTCCAGTTCCAAAAACTCATGCGTTGGTTTGGTATTTGGCCTTAAAAGGTTAACCTGTCTCTCTTTTTCTTTCACAACGACTAGAGAAAACACATTAAATGTGTGGTAGGAATAGAAAACTAGTCTCTCAAAATGACCACACCTGATTTCTTTACATAAGGATTTCAATTTCATAATCGAATGGTTAAATTCAAACACATGATCTTTCAGATTCAGCTTGCAAGGTTTAGCAAGCATGTTCTTAGACAAAGAAATCATTTGAGGCCGAGTTCTAAACAATACACAATCTGTTTTAGATCAAATCATTCAAAACACATTACTGCTCCAAAATACTTTAAAGAAATAGCTAAATTCACGAAAATTATCAAATGTAAAACCCATTTTCTTAAAGAACCTGTCAAGTGTGAATGCTTTAAAAGATGGAATCATTTGATCAAATACAGAACTTCACACACAAACTTTCTTCACGTTTTCTAGCCCAAAATGTTTTTCTTCTTCAACAGAAACAATCACAAACAAGTTATGTCCATTCCCAACCAAATCAATTTCCTTACAGTGCTTTCTTGGATAGTGACAATGAATTGGCAAAAGGATTGGTTCTTGCATGAAGCTAGTTAGCTGCTCCATTTCACTTGTTTATTTCTCTGTTGATTCATTGTTAAGCTCCTCGTGACTGTGGTTCTTTCAAGGCAGTTGATGCTACATGTATCTTCATTGGCACTTAAAGACAAGATCAAGTGTATTCTACCAGAATCCTCTATGTTAAAAATAGACTGTTTGAAGCTACGAGTGCTATACTAGAAGTTTGAGAACATTGAGAGCTATACTGAATAAACTCATAAGCCATACTTACTTGAGAGCTATACTAGAAGTTTGAGAACATTTCAGCAATTCGAACCCTTGACTTGATGTGTAGTGCTCGAGCTCCATTTTACTACCATCAGAATGTGAGACTCGATCCTTACCAGCTCGAGTAAAGCTTGTGTAGTGGTCAGCACTACAAGTTGATTCTTTTATTTTGTCTTTCATTAGCTCTATCACTCTCATGATCCATCGTATGGCATTGCTATGGTTTATAGATAGGTTCAAGTGATGGTTGAAGGATTAACTTAGCCTCCATGTTTGCCGTTTGTACCATGGTCTCTTTGTGGATTGGCAATTGATGATTATGTTCTGGCTCTTGAATTTCCAATATCTGAGATCTCTCCTTGTTTGCTTTAGTATTAACATATTGGTGAGTGACTCGTTTCTCCTTTTGAATTGGTTCCATAGCTTTTGTTTTCTTAACTGAGTCTGAAGTTGTACTAGTTTGATGCTTACTCCTTTGATTGCCAACCTTTCTGTTTAAATCAAAGCTTCTTTTATTTGAACATGATCATCTCTGTTTCAACCACCCACTTCTCTTTCACGATCAGACCTAGCTCTACTTCGATCAGTTTTAATCCTTATCTTAGGCACATACCTTTTTTTAAAGTCCCTTTAACATTTTCCATGTGGTAGTAGTTGGATTTTTATATATCTTGTGCTCCATAGATTTGCTCGATTGCATAAGCTAATTTTTGACCCGATTATAGTAAAACCAATCCTCCATGTTTTTCCCACTCTAGATAGTTTCTTTTTTTGAAAATGCATAGAGTTGAATTTCAGGAGCAGATTGACAATAAGGATCAACATATATCATATAGTTAGAAGCTTAAGGAATTTTATATAGTTGGCACCGTGTTTGACTCCATATGTTTTCTGACTGATCAGATTCATAATCTGGTGGTTTTGGATCAATCTCTTTTACGTTTGCGTCAGGACCATAGTCTTCTTCAACTCAAGTCACATACTCATCCATGTTGTAATCCTCTTCATCATATGTGATATGGTCAGAATAAAACATTTTCTCTTTCATGGTATTCTGCAAATAAGAACAAAATAAACCAGTAAAATAGTCCAAGAGAAATTGCAAATACACAAGTAATCTAATTTATTAAATAGCAAAAACACTTCCAACAATCAATCTATGATTTTGATACCTAGAAACTTAAGAGTCACACTCATTTTCTGAAATAAGCAAAGAGAACACGAATATTCCTAGCAGTTCTACAGATCTGAGATCTAGAATACCAAAAGACAAATAAAAAAAACTTAGAAAAACACAACCTGATACAAAGGAGGCTCTGATACACAATCTATTGTATGACCGTATAAAGTGCAATTCGAACACGCCTATAATACATCTAATATCAATCATGAGTTATACTCACTATGTTTAATTCTAAGAATCAATCTCTAACATGTTATATAAGTATTTTCAATCACGTTCTAAGGAACGTAATCCGTTTAATTTTTTTTAAAGTCTATTTGTGAGGCCACTACGAGGAATAGTCTATTTTCTAGATTTAGGTTATCATTCTTTGAGTGCTCCAACAGACCATTTAACTTCATTGTTGGACGAAGATAAGATCGAAATCAAAACTTTTAGATTCATTTGTATTGATTAATTCTTTTGAGTTTATAATAAAATATACTTTGGAGAAGGCTTTATCTCCTTTTATCAATAAAAAAAATGCAATAAGTGTTATTAGTAAAGTTTTGTTTTTTGTTTTTCTATAATTGAAACTATGAGAAATAGTCTATGCATACACATTGGTTATTGCATTATACTTTTTTACTTAATTGTTTTATAAGGACTAGGAAATGAAACTGTCCGGTCTTTG
The DNA here is from genome assembly GCA_023374145.1 of Lepidium sativum. Lineage (NCBI taxonomy): Eukaryota > Viridiplantae > Streptophyta > Magnoliopsida > Brassicales > Brassicaceae > Lepidium > Lepidium sativum. The sequence goes on along the minus strand of JAKUCM010004448.1, from coordinate 5,053 downwards.
GTATTTATAAATAAATTATTTATAAGTACTTGAAATATTATAAACTTATAATTTTAATATATTAAATTATTGAAAAACAATTATTGTTAATTTAAAACAGTAAAAAACTATAATAAATTCTAGATGGAATAGACATTACATAGAAAAATATAATAAATTATATTATAAAAAATATTTGGAATGAAAAATCACAAGAAAATGAGAAATTAGTTTTAATTGTTTTAAATATTATCAATATCTAATTTAGTGTATATTCAAACTTATATTTCTATACAATTAAACGTTAAATAATTCACATTTCATATCCCTAGAGTTTTCCAAATAACACATATATTGAAGCTATGTTTTACAATTGTTAAATCAGTTTTGATTCATTTAAATAATATTAATTAATAAATTCTATTATTTTGAGAATCAATGATGCAAGATAATGTTCATTGAAATAATTCAACTATGAAAAACTACAATACAAAACTTCTTTATCTTTTTGTCCCGTAAAAACTATCATGTCGCTTTTTTATCAACATTAGACCACAATTAGGCGGTCCATTAGCTAAGTTCCTACATAATATAGGATTTGAGACTCGGTTCCTGGATGTGCTAGTGCGTCTGCCTTTACTAGACTTGTCACTAGACATAAGACGACTTACATACTTTATCATGAGTAGTTGCTATTTTAAATATTTTAAATGAATACTTGTAACTTTACATGAATAGTAGAATCTTTACACTAAAAATTACATTTATTAATAAACTAACCATTATTGTTGGTGTCATTTCCTTCATACGTATTTATTGATGTCTATTCAACAACAATTACTCATTGGAGTCCATTCATTCAGCCGCAGTTGTTCATTGGAAATATTTAATTCACTCATATATCTAATTGCAGAGTTGTAATGAAAACATAAACATGTAAAAATAATACAAAATATGCAACCATAAAATATTTATTTGAAGTTGTAGTAAGAAGACACAATAATACAATGCAGTTTCCAAAGTGAAAAGCTACAATACAAATATACAACCATATAATGCATTTTCATTAGTGAGAAACTAGAGTAAAAAGGCACCATCGACAAAAAATTTCATAAGTGAAAAAGATAAAGTATAAACACATGACTATATAAGAAGAAATTACAATAAAAATATACAATCGTAGAAAATACTTTGTTCATAGGTAATGTTGTAAAAAAATATGAACCGTTACAGAGTTAAAAATTCCAAATTTGGATTAACAAGCTTACATATACAAAACTAAAATTGAAACTAACTCTATAAAATTGAGAAAGATGAAGGCGAGATTTAGTTTCTTTCCTGAAACTAATGAATGTTTTACTGTGGGATGGGAATAGATAGACTTAAATACCAGGATACAATTACAAATGACCAGAATTTCTTCACAAAATCGAAGAATTTACAAACCAAAAATTTGTTTTTAACAGAAAATAAGAGACTTACGTTTTTACGGAAAAATTGAACAAGAAATTGAATCGTTTGTTTAAACAACGACAAAAAAACTCTATCGAATTCATTGAATCTATCTAAGGTAAGTTGTTGATACAAAATCAATAATAATCAAACTCACTAATCATCATATATGTTGTTTCTAGTGGGCCTCGTGGGCCTGATCCTCCTCACAACCAGATCAATCATGTCCATCATGTTCCACATCATATCCATCCCCGATCACCACAATTGGAATCAGAGTCGAGTCGCCCAACTTCTACACTTGGTAAGGTCTTGAACGCTCACCACTCAGGTAACAAGCCTCCACAAGAGGCCTAGAAAAAGTACACGGAACCAAAAAACCAAAGTGAAACTGACCCGAAATCATGGGTATCGGGTAGTACCCAAAACCGAGGAAAATATTTGATATGTCCTCTTTGTCTATGCATATGGGTATCGGGTCTTTAGATATTTTTTGGATATCTTGGTATTGCTTAGGAAAATAATTATATTTTCGGTATGAACTACTTGAATATATAGTGGAATCGTAAAAATTTAATATATATTTATATCCAACACGAATAAGAACGGGTATGGGAACCAAACCGAGTTATATTTAGTTACTTAATGGGTACAAAAAATATGGACCCAAACCGACACGGATCAGAGGCGAACTGAACCAATCCCGAACCAAAATATATGTGATTCCTATATAGATAAAAAAAAATTCATATTGGAAAGACCGGGACCCAAATGGATATTATCCAAAACCGATTCGAATACCCGAATGTCCAAGCCTATTCCACCATATCGCTTTCCCCTTGCGCACCACATGTTGCAAATCCTTGCTAGCCTCCTTAGCAAGATGGATCTTTCGATCCTTGCCTGTTTCACCACCACTACAGCCGCTACAAGTTTCATTACAACTGTTGGTGTTAATCATGTGAAGACCCCCACCAGATCTGTCGAATCCTCCATAGGATTTGTTACATGCTCAGATCGCCCCACGCTTTTGATGACGATACATGGATTGTCAATCCTCGACCCCTGTATCAAGAAGTACAAACGTGATGTGAAGAAGCCTCCACCGTGTTTTGATGGCACGATATCAGGAGATGAAATAAATGGAGGTGTTATTGGAATCGAGACCTTTGAAGCCTCGACACCAATCCACCCCATCATGCACATTGGGAACTCACTGGAGATGCCTTCGCCTCCTGTCAGCCCGTGTTTCGGAGAGCACACAATTAGAATTCATGTTATTATTAAATACTGAAAACAGACTAGATGGAAACTAGTTGATGCTCCCAGATCTCAGATATTGAAGCCGGACTCAAGGGAAGAATTGATGCAACCTTCAGAAAAGATTAGAGAAAACATATGTGTACCCTTTGACACATTACAGGAGGACCAAAGTGAATCATGTTATTATGCTTAATTTTTCGGATTCCAAACTCAGTTATTGACATCCTCGAAGTTGAATCATACTGAAAAGAACTCGGAGCTAAGAGATATGGAGAAAACAAGCTAGCATATATGCAGTGAATATGACTGCGAGTCACGACCAAACACTGAACAGCACAGCCCAAACGATCAAGAACTTTCACGTCGGACCACTTGTAAATTTTTCTTGGGTCTTATACGGTTTCAACAAGCCTTAGAAAGCGTGAAAAGACCATCGGAGGTAAAATCTATGGCATCTGCAAGTTGGAGGTTCTGTTTGGAGCGCAACGACGCATCTAGAGCAAACGTTGAGTAGTACCATCCAACTCGGAAACAATTTGTACCTTGGGACAATTTTGCATTACTCTTGGGCCTTTTTTTCGTTCAACAAGCCCAAGAACTGAAGGAACCTCCCCCAGACCATCGAGATATGCTTCACTTAGTCAACGGAGTCGAATCCGTTCCCTACACATGTGACTACCAAGCTCGTGAGCTCTCATTTACTTCAGCTTCAATACCAGCACGTCTTAGTACCACAAGAATCCTTACTGAAGCTCTGAAAGGAGTGTACGAGAAAGACGACCTCCAAATAATCTCTAGAGCTTATGGAGAAAACCGCTTAGGATTTGAGAACAAATCTTTCAAAGGAGGGATCTAGTAGAGTGTGGAACTGCACAATTTTCACGGAGCTTATCTATGCTTTGGATTTTCTTTGATAAGCTATTTTCTAAGCCTAAATCATGTGGAAGGCTTAGAGTAATAGAAACTAGTGTTGAACAGAAAGTGGTCAAACTTAAAGATGGAGCTCAAACATGGCGAGAGAGAATGGAAGAAGATGATGAAATCGATAGAGTTTTTCTGTTATTCATCACTGTGAAAATCGCACACTTTATGTGTGTACAAACCGGAATAAACCGACCTAAATTAAAGTTAATTATGTACAAAGCCTAACCAATCAAACCAATACTAATTTACAATCTAATATTCCACCTCAAGATTGAGAAAAAATATTTATAACATCCATCTTGCATAGTAGTTTCTTAAACTGTGTTGGGAAGAGTGGTTTAGTGAGAATGTCTGCTAGTTGATTTTCAGTCTTAACATGGAGTGTCTTGACTAAGCCCATTTCGATTTTCTCTTGGATATGATGACAATCAAGCTCAATGTGTTTGGTCCTTTCGTGGATGACCGGATTATTGGCGATGTGTATAGCAGAAGTGTTGTCACAGTATAGAACAGAGGCATCAAGAGTGTTAATCGAAAGATCGTGTAGGAGCTATTGCAACCAAATCATCTCTTTAACAACTTGTGGCATCGAGCGGTACTCAGCCTCTACAGAAGATAGAGACACAACAACTTGTTTCCTTGACTTCCAAGAGATCAAAGAAGAGCCAAAAAAACATGCAGTAACCAGAAGTTGATCTCCGAGTGTCAGGGCAAGAAGCCCAATCGGAATAAGCAAAGGCAGTTAATTTCAGATTTGTGGAAGTAGAGTAAAACAAACATTGCCCCCATGGTTCCTTTGAGATATTGAATGACATTGTAAACTGCGTGCAAGTGAGGAACTCGTGGTGATGTGGTGAATTGACAGAGCTTATGGACAGCATATGTGATGTCCGGTCTTGTGAAAGTGAGATACATTAGTCTCCCAACAAGTCTATGATAATTTTCTGCATCAGATAAAAGTTCCCCCTCATCTTTTGACAGTTTCAAATTTGGCATCATGGGGACTGAAGATGGTTTGCATCCAAATAACCCTGTCTCATCAAGTAGTTCAAGGGTGTATTTGCGTTGACATAGTGATATACCGAATTCATTTCTGGCTATTTCCAAGCCGAGAAAATACCTTAAAATTCCCAGATTTTGAAGCTGGAAAGAACTTTTAAGAGCTGCTATCAATAAATAAATGGATGTGTCACAATTGCTCGCAATTATAATGTCATCAACGAATACCAAGACTGCAAGATAGGTAGGCCCCACTGTTCCGAAGGAAGAGAGCATGGTCACCAGAGGACTTAGTGAATCCCAACTGTAAGAGAGCATCCGAGAATTTCAAAAACCACTGTCGTTACGCCTGTTTCAAACCATACATATATCTCTTCAGTTTACACACAACATTGACAGGTAAGTGTTCCCCTTTCTTGGGTGAATAGCCAGGAGG
>JAKUCM010004447.1:0-26662 GCA_023374145.1 Lepidium sativum | reverse complement strand
ATTCATCATAGGAATTTATCATCTCAGAACCTAAGCAAAGAACACTCGATTCATTCTACGAGAGGGAGACCACCTTATACTTCCCCCAGACTTAACAACTAGTCCATCCTAACTCCAAAATCAGACCCAAAAGTTCTAGATCACGACACCAACCTCTTATGAGTCTAAGTGCGGCCTTATCCAGAGAATATCGATCAAAAGACACATGGACTCATTCCCAACACTAAGTACCCACCCTACTGTGGTTCTTTTCCTCTTATTCTTTTCTTTTCAAACCCATTTCTCCCTACTTTTCTAGGGTATCATTGTATTTTCTTTTTATCGGCAGTTTTTCCTCTTGAAATTTCAAAGGTGTGTAATGCGAGTAGCTTAATTGGAGTTTTTCTCAGTAAGCGAGTTAGTAAGGTGAAAAATATTATGTCCTTGGATGTGTCCTCGAAACTGTCCATTTTACCTTAAAAACAAGCAGCGTCATTGAGAAATTTTTACCCTAGGCTTACTTTGATTGTTGAAATTTAAAGTGCAAGAAACTTTGAGAAAAATAAACCAAACTTTTGGGGAAGGTTCTTATAGTGAGATTGATAATCCGATCTAATGTATACCAACCCTCTAGACAAGGAAATTAAATCAGGTTAATTTTGAAGTTGATACCGGATTTTCGAAACAATCAAGGGGAAGTGGTTTTAAAACGAACAGCTGATGAATCTCTGGGTTTTCTAATAGTCAACAATGCTCATCAGAAATCAGACAAATGGTAGCTTAAACCCCTATGAAATGTACCATTCCTCAGAAATCATAGTCCTTGAACCGACAAAAGCTTATCTAAAACAATGTTAGACTTAAAAGCAAAACAAAAGAAAGAAACTTCATTAGCAAACAAACGGTTCTCCCCCAGACTTACTTCACATCGTCTCAGTGTGAATATTAGTGAGAGTAAGAATGAAAGGAAGCAAAAGAAGTAACTGAAAATTGTTCTGGGATTTTGAAAACGTACATGGAGGTATGGATCGATCGAGCACCCTTAGATCGATCGATCTATGAAGATCTAGGGATGGAACGAGCTAAGTTCGGTCAACAGATCGTGCGCAAGTAGAAAATTGATCGGGCATAATGTCACGGTCGATCGATGGATCGTGCGGCTTTCCTCATCTCCTATTGCACGATTGATCTTCGTGTGGATTGATCGGGACATACTCCCGTACCAAGTTTCCTGAAAACAAAAAACAACTTTGACTTAAAACCAATGAAAAAATAAAGCAAAAACTAACCTATTGGTGGGTTGCCTCCCACTCAGCGCTTGTTTAAAGTCAATAACTTGACTAAGAAGGACGCTATGTGGTAGTTATATCAGTCAAAGAGATGAAATCTTCATTGACTTTGTCGGGGGAACCAAAATATGGTTTAAGGCGTTGTCCATTTACTACAAATTCTTCTCCCTGTTTATTGAGCAGAACCACAGCTCCATACGATCTGACTTCCTTGATGGTGAAAGGACCGGACCACCTTGACCTAAGCTTTCTAGGAAAAAGTTTTAAACGGGAGTTAAACAAAAGAACTTTATCATTATGAGCAAAACTCTTGTTAAGGATACGTTTATCATGGGCGGTCTTTGTTCGTTCTTTGTAAATTCTCGAGTTGTCGTAAGCCAAGTGTCGGATCTCTTCAAGTTCATGTATCTGCAGTGACTGTCTTTCCGAGGCATATTTGATGTCATAGTTGAGATTCTTGATAGCCCAATTAGCCTTGTATTCGAGCTCGACTGGAAGGTGACATGATTTACCATACAGCAGATGGAACGAAGTTGTTCCTAATGGTGTCTTGAAACCGGTTCTGTAGGTCCAAAGAGCATCTTCTAGCTTAGTCGACCAATCTTTCCTTGTTGTACAAACGGTTTTCTGCAGTATTCTTTTGATCACTCGATTCGAAACTTCAACCTGACCGCTTGTTTGAGGGTGGTATAGCGTAGCAACCTTGTGGCGAACTTCGTACTTCTTCACCAGATTATTAAACTTTTGGTTAATGAAATGAGAACCACCATCAGTGATCACAATCCTCGGAATACCAAACTTAGGAAATATGATATGCTTGAATATCTTGACAACCACTTTGGCGTCATTGGTCGGAATAGTTATTGCTTCAACCTACTTAGATACATAATCCACATCAACAAGTATGTATTGGTTCCCAAAAGAGATGGGGAAGGGTCCCATAAAATTGATTCCCCAGACATCAAACACCTCAACCTCGAGAATGAAGTTCTTGTGGCGAAGTGATCTGCATATGAAGAACCATGACAATGGAACAATATACCGGGAATCTCATTTTCAGAAACTCATTGTCTGAAGATGTCACCAGAGCATTGTTTGTATAGGTAAGGAGCATCCTAGTAGTATCGTCTGACATCCCTCAAAAACTTCTTCTTCCTGTAACCATGAAACTCATGAGGGTTAATGTCTGCAGCTAGATAGTTGGCATAATCGGCAAACCACAGAAAGCCTGGAACACGAGGAGGATCAGCAGGCAACTGACGAGCCTTATGAGTGGTGTGTATACGATAAAATTGTTCTTCCCTAGGCTATCATCAAGGAGAACATAATCGTCAATTCGTAGTCTCGAAAGGTGGTCTGCAACTCCATTGTCTACGCCTCTTTTGACTTTGATCTCAAGATCAAACTCTTGCAGTAACAGCACCCAACGAAGCAGCCTAGGCTTAGCATCTTTCTTGGAAATGAGATATTTAATAGCAGCATGATCCGTGTGTACAATCACCTTAGAATCGACAAGATAAGATCTGAACTTCTCAAAGGTAAAAACGATAGCCAAAAGTTCTTTTTTTTGTAGTTGCATACTTTCGTTGAGCATCATCGAGTGTTCGACTAGCATAGTAGATTACATGCAACTTCTTGTCCATTTTCTGCCCCAAAACAGCTGCAACTGCGTAATCACTCGCATCACACATAATCTCTAAAGGTAGTTCCCAATCCGGTGACTGAACTATCGGTGCACTAACTAAAGCTCCTTTCAAGGTCAGAAAGGCTTCCTCGCATTCTTTGGTAAACTCAAACTTAACGGCCTTGCATAGCAATTTAGTGAGTGGTCTGGCTATCCTCGAAAAATCCTTAATAAACCTCCTGTAGAAACCGGCATGACCGAGAAAACTTCTGATTTCCTTGACTGTGGTTGGTGATTTCAAGCTTGTCATTACTTCAATCTTCGCCTTGTCAACCTCGATTCCTTTCCCTGATATTTTGTGACCGAGTACAATCCCTTCTGTAACCATAAAATGACATTTCTCCCAATTTAGCACTAGATGCTTGTCTTGACAACGTTGGAGAACCCTGCAAAGGTTAGAAAGACAACCATAGAAAGAAGAACCATACAGAGAAAAGTCATCCATAAAAACCTCCATAATATACTCAATCATATCAGTGAAAATCGACATCATGCATCTTTGAAAAGTGGCTGGAGCATTGCATAACCCAAATGGCATTCTGCGATATGCAAATGTACCATAAGGGCATGTGAAAGTCGTATTTTCGTGATCGTCTGGATGAATAGGGATCTGAAAGAAACCTGAATAACCATTTAAAACGCAGTAGTAAGAATGGTTAGCCAATCTCTCAAGCATTTGATCCATGAAGGGCATAGGGAAGTTGTCCTTCTTAGTAGAGAAATTTAAAGTCCTGAAAGCAATACACATCCTATGACTCATGACAGTTCTGGTAGGTATCAATTCGTTATTCTCATTCTTGACTACAGTAATGCCTCCTTTCTTAGGTACGACATGGACAGGACTAACCCAATTACTATCGGATATAGGATATATGATCTCTGCTTCTAACAATTTCATTATCTCTTTCTTGACAACTTCTTTCAGATTTGGATTCAACCTTCTTTGGTTCTCTATAGAACTCTTAGACTCATCGATCAAATGTATCATATGCATGCATAACTCGGGTGAAATACCAGGGATATCATCTAATGAATAACCTATAGCTCTACGGTACTTTCGAGTTCTCTAATAAGCGTCTCCAATTTAGAACCATTCAACTTAGCATTAACGATTACATCATAGGTAGAATTAGGACCAAGAAATACATACCTTAGTCCTGCTGGGAGAGTCTTAAGCTCGACTATGGAGCCTTCAACTCACTCCAAGGGTCTGTCAAAGCTGAAGGTATGGATGGTTTTGGAGGGTCTAAAACTGCATAGGCTATCATTTCCTCAATCTCCTTGCATGAATCCAACATTCTGGTATAACTTGTTACTTCGTCGTTAGCAAACCCACATTCTGACTCTATTCTTGTAAGCGCAAGCTCAAGAGGGTCCTCAACGTATATCTCTTCATTCAATTCTTTCGCAATCTCTTCAGAAGTGTTGACAAAAAGAAGGTCATGCCATTCAACATTGGTTTCTTCAGCATCCTGTCCATCTCAAATCTCATCTTCATATCCCCTAGTTGTAGATCTATTCTTCCATTTATGACATCAATCATAGCACCTACTCTTCAGAGAAAATGTCGACCTAAGATGAGAGGATCTTTAGGTTCCTCGTCTAGCTTCAGCACCACAAAATTGGTTAGTACTAATGTATTCCCAACTTCAACATCAAGATCCTCGAGAATACCGACTGGATATTTCACTGAACGGTCTGCAAAGATAAGAGAGATCTTGGCTTGCTTGAAGTTCGAGAATCCTAACCTCAATGCTACAGAATATGGCATTAGGTTTACACTTGAGCCTAGATCACACAACAAACGCTCAAAAGTCACATAACCCATCCGAACTGAAAGTACAAATCGTCCATGATCTTCTTCTTTCTTAGGAAACCGAGTTTGAAGTCTAGAACTGAAATCCTGCGTGATCATCATCACTCTATCTTCTCCTATGAACTTGTTCGTCACTAGGCTTTTGACATAGCTCTTAAGTGAAGGTATCATCTGCAAGACATCAACAAAAGGTAACCGAATAGACAGATCTGATAACAACTCCTTACATTTGGCGTTCTCTAAATCCTTTTTGGACTTCTTCAGTGGGATGGGGTATGGTGGTACTGGAGCGTATGATCTCTCAAGTACTATTGACCGCTCTGGTGTCGGCGTAGGTGTGGCCGTTTCCTCACAAACCTCTTCAGCTCTATCATCCTCAACATCGACTACTATTATCTCTTGTCTCGGTTTTTGGAGGTATGCTTCAAGTTCCCTACCACTTCTCAACATAACAGCATCACAAGCTTGATGATCATCATTCGCAACCAGAAGGGAGGTCATGTTCTCCACCTTAGACATAACATAATCAATCCTGGAACTCAACTATGAGTACATAACTCCCATCTGATTATTGATTTCGGATGTAGTTCCAAATTGACCCTGAATGACCTGCTCCAATAAAGCTTTAATATTGTCATTAGATGAAGGAGTGGGACTTGTTGTAGCCTTTTTCTCAGTGTAATCCGATTGACGGTCCTGAAGGATTGATTTCTTCTGGGATGGGTAAAGTTTAACAAATTTCCTCCTAAACTCACTTGAAGCTATGAACTGATCTAGCTTCTCACCTATCCCTGTGATTTTGTCCATCTCGGGTGAATATTCTTCGTGATAACGTAAATCCCCTGTACTCACAGCCAAATTCTCAATCAGCTGAAAAACGCTCTCACTTGTGTTTGTAGTGAAATCTCCCTTGCTTGAAGCATTGAGTAGCTTCTTAAAACTCCAACTCAGTTCGCTATAGAAGGAGTTCAGAACTTGTTCATCACTGAAACCATGGTGTGGGCAATCTCTTCTATATCCTTTCAACCTATCCCACGCTTCTCCAAAAGACTCATCGTCTCTTTGATGAAAATTTGAAATCTGTTTCTTCAATTTAGCAATATTTTCTTTGGTAAAGAAGTGATCCAGAAACTTGTTTCTAACTTGTTCCCATGAGGTTAACGACCTTACTGGCAAAGACTGAAGCCATTTGATTCCCTTTCCTTCCAAAGAAAATTTGAAAAGTTTGCACTTAGCATAGTCCTCAGGGATTCCTCTAGGTGCGGTTATACTGCAGATTTCCTCAAAGTTTTCGAGATGATCTATAGGATTTTCAGCATGGAAACCGTAAAAGGTAAGTTGTCTAACCAACGCTTTCAAAGGAGGGCTCAAATCATGCTCAATGCAACCCTTCGGTAAGCTAACAAAAATCGCAAATCGACATTTATAGTAGTGCTGAGGCGTTTCTATTTCGCCGATGGCCCTTCTTGGTATATGTTCTATTCTAGCATCTCTTTCCCGTTTTAGCTCTTCAATCTCTCGCCTTAACTGTTCTAACGTAGCATCGTCGCTTGTAAAATCGGCTACACTTTCTTCTCTGTCAGTCATCATAAAATCAATACCTGATAAACAAAACAAAGAAATAAAAACAAAAAGTAAACGAAGGTGTCTTAGTCTCTAACTCAATAAATAATCAAAAGGTACTGCTATTGGGCAACAACGCCAAAAACTTGATATTACGAGTCTTAACCCTATATTTTACTGCAAGTGCACAACAAACGTAATAGTATTTAGGGATCGAATCCACGAAGACCAATAGCCACACTAACGATTTGATTATTTAACTAGAGCTAAGTCGATGGGTGCTTTGAGTGCATTCGAGTGTAACTAGGAAATTTAATGTAAACAATATCTAAAGTATCAAGTCTAGGGGATTCATAAGGAAATCAAGGATATGATGAGGAATCTATTCAGGCAAGATTAGTTCCGTTCTCGACTAAGAAATAACAATTGACTAACCTACTCTCGCAGCGATAATCACTATGCCTAGATCCTAGAGATCCTAATTCTCGTTGGTTATGTGATTCTAGCCATGCAGTATTAACGGTTCCTAAGTGTCCACAACCCAACATAGCATGAACTCTCGTTGGTAGTGAAGGTGTTGCTTACCTAGAAAGGTTATGGTGTAACGTGAGATAATAGATTAGTAACCTAAGCATTAACCATGTTTCTAGGTTGAGATTCCATAATTGAGACATATTTGTTCCTCATCCTTAATTCCTTTAAGATCCTTAGAATACCCTAAAATTGACTATGAACTACTCAGACATGGAAATAAAGAACAAGCAAGCAATTGAAAAGAAATTCATTCCAAACTCAGAAAGGATGCAATAGAGATTTAGGAATCTTCTCCAATAATGTAGAGATCTTAATCCTTCTCCTCTAGGTTACAATAAGAGTCTGGTACTTTTTCTCTCTATAAAAGCCTGTCTAAAAACGTGTGTTTAACCTAATATATAGAGTAAACCAAACTGGTACGAAATAAGGAAATTCCCTTTTCGCTTTGCAGAGTCATGGATTGATCTATCCTTAGACTGCTCGATCGATCAACCTTTCTTCATTCGATCGTGAAGCTTCCATATTGTGCAAAGGATCGTGCACAACATCTCCTTAAATGGCTCGATCGATCTTCGAGTGCTTGGTCGTGCAATGGATCGTGCGCATGACATAGACGAATGGGGGTCGATCGCGTCAGGCGTGAAGAGTCGGTCATTGGGTCGTGCGCAATTTTCCCTATCTAAAGTTGCGATCGATCGATTTTGGTGTTGATCGATCGATCGTTTAGCTCATAGTGGAAAAATCTAAAGTCAAGCTCCACTCTTTCTCAGCATGTGGAATCCAAAGTATCCTTGCGTTTTGTACCTGAAAAGACTCTAAAAACACGACAAAGACTAAAGAGAATATATGAATTAGTAAGTTATAAGTCGGTATAAATGAGGTATATCAACATCTCTGTGAGACACTATGTGAACTTATTAGTGTGAGCTGCTTGACAGAGAATTTGAGGTGTAAAGTCATGTTTGATTCTGATTGTTGTGTGATAAAGGAAATCAAGGGGTTGGTGATTGGAAGAGGTAAGAAGCTAGGGAAGCTATATATCTTGGATGATGCAAAGATAATATTTTTTTTATCTCCTTCTATTTGCTACTTCTGTAATTGATGCACGTGTTTGGCATCACAGACTTGGGTATACTTCTTTTTCAATATTAGACACACTTACTAATGTACTTGGTTTCTCAAAACACAAGAATAAAGGATTAGTTCATTGTGAAATTTATCAGAAAGCAAAGCAAACGAAACTTTCATATCCAATCCGACAAAACAGATGCTCACAGCCTTTTGATTTACTTCATATTGATGTTTGGGGACCATTTTCAGAATGTACACAGGAAGGTTACAAATATTTCCTCATCATAATTGATGATCACACGCGTGTCACTTGGGTGTATCTTCTTCGATTAAAAAGTGATGTTCAAACCATTTTTCCTGATTTCCTTAACATGATTGCAACGCAGTTTGATGGAAGAGTCAATGAAGTGCGGTCAGACAATGCACCTGAATTGAAATTTGAGGCGTTGTACAAAGAAAGGGGTATTGTTGCTTACCATTCATGCCCTGAGACTTCTGTGCAAAACTTTGTCGTTGAGAGGAAGCATCAACATATACTCAATGTTGTCAGGTCTCTTCTCTTTCAATTTCAAGTATCTTTCTGGTTGTGTGCTGACTGTTGTCTTCCTCATCAATAGAACTCCTTCACATGTTCTTTCTAATAAGACCCCTTATGAAATGTTGTTAAAAACATTACCTGCTTATGATGATCTAAAGAATTTTGGCTGCTTATGTTATGCCTCAACATCTCCAAAGGAACGTCATAAGTGTTACAAATTACTCGGTCTTGAAAACAATCTCATCTTTATCTCTAGGAATGTGGTATTCTATGAAGACTTGTATCCATTTCGACAACATAAGTCACCATCTGCTTCACATTCAGAGTTCTTCCCTTAGATAGGTTCTCAATGTTCTGATGAATCTCATACAGCTGATCCATCTCCTTCTGCTCTTATATCTCCTACTAAGAGGGTCTCGAAACCTTCAACATATCTTCAAGACTACGACTGTAATGTTGTCAGTTTTTCTACTGCACATCCTTTGTGTGATGTTCTGTCCTATTCCGCTTTATCTGATCCTTATAGGATCTTCATCAATACCCTGAATAAAGTCTCAGAACCACACACGTATGCGGCTGCAAAAACAGTCACAAAATGGTGCACATCTATGGATACTGAATTACAAGCTCTTGAAGATAATCGTACTTGGGAGATATGTTCTTTACCATCAGGTAAACATCCAGTTGGATGTAAATGGGTTTATAAGGTAAAATTAAATGCAGATGAGAGTCTAGAGAGGTATAAGGCTCGTCTGGTGGCTAAGGGCTATACACAACATGAAGGCCTTGACTTTGTTGATACGTGTTCTCCAGTTGCAAAGCTTGCCACTGTAAAACTATTAATTGCAGTGGCTGCTGCGAAATGTTGGTCTCTCACACAGTTTGACATTTCGAATGCTTTTCTCAATGGAGATATGAAGGAAAAAATTTACATGCGTCTACCTCCTGGTTACTCACCAAAATAGGGGGAATCATTTCCTCCTAATGTTGTTTGCAGACTGCACAAGTTTCTTTATGGCCTCAAGCAAGCCTCTCGTCAAAGGTTTTTGAAATTTTCAGCTTCCTTAACAGAGTTGGGATTTCGAAAATCAACAGGTGATCATACATTGTTTCTTAAACATGTTGAGAACATTTATATGGTTGTGTTGGTATATGTAGATGATATAATCATCGCTAGTAGCTGTGATCATGCTAAAACTTTACTGAAAAATGCATTGCAATGTACCTTCAAACTGCGTGATTTAGGTCCTCTAAAATACTTTCTTGGCCTTGCGGTGGCACACAACTCAACTGGGATTGCTCTTTGTAAAAGAAAATATGTCCTTGAGCTCCTCACTGAGACTAGTTTACTCGGCTGCAAAGCATCCTCTATTCCTTTGGAACCGAATCTGAAACTTTCCAAGGATGATGAGATTCCACTCATGAATGTTAAACAATACAGAAGATTGGTTGGTATACTGTTGTATCTTACTTTTACCAGACCTGACATCACTTATGTTGTTCAACCCAATTCAAGAAGCTATTATGCAAGATGGATCTCACTAACATTTTTTCTCTTTCTTGAGGGGGAATATTGGTTATACTTGAATTAATTTCGGTTTATGTACCAGTTAAGTGTATATATATGTGATGTACAAATACATTTTCAGTTACGATGAATGATATACACAACAAAATACAGATTTCATCTTCTTCTCCATTTTCTCTTCTTCCATCATTGAAACTCCATATCTTCTTCTTTGCTTAATTCTCTTCTTGTTGTTAGCTAATAGTAATGTCGCAAGATCTTTCCTTTGCTTACCTACCATTTCTTACTCGCTGTGTTTCAGCTTGCAGCACTACGTGCTTTTAGAGCATCTCTAGTTTCTCCATCACGAGTATTCCCTGCATTTGTAAAAGAAGGGCTTGAGCTTTTCCAAACAGGTAACGAAGATCGTTGGCATGAAATTAACTATGCTTTAAAGCCCAGAAATCTTGAGTTTTTGCTGCATATGTATCGGATTTGAATAGGTAAACTTCAGGCGGAAACACAAGTTGTTAGATTCTGTGCTCAGGCTCTCATGGACTTTGGAGTTGTCAAAGTTGCGAGGGCACTTCCACTCGATGATCTCCCATCACTTTTGAAAGAATTCCTAGAAAGCAATGCGCTTGCCAGCCAGAAACACAACAAACCCGATCTAAACAAACTGATAGGCATTGCTCAAGATGATGATGATTTATACAAAAGATGGGTTGCAAACCCAGATGTACCTTCTAACACTGAGATTCTGAGAACCGTATACACAAAATTTCCTCTCCAAGAGACTAAAAGAAAGAAACTTGGAAACGATTTAGCTACGGTCATGTATCTGAGTGTCCAAGATCGTACAGTCATGGTTGCATCTGAAACAACTGAGGTAACTCTCTCACCAAAATCTTCAAATATAGTAGTTTCAAGGATATGAAAACGTACAGTTGTATCTTGTATGTTCTCAACCTTTTTATTCTGTGTGTAACTGATTATTATTACCGAAACAAAAGTAGAATACAATAATTGAAAATTGGCTCCGGAAACTTAAGCCTAAAAGAAGGAAGTGAATTATTAAACTCTCGAAAATAACACTAAGATACTTAAAGAAACAGACCTACTAAACTGACCGAAAATCCAAACCATCAGTATTCCCAACCTAAAAAGTCTTATGGATAGAGAAAAACAAAAAACAAGAAAAAAGAAGAGAAAACATTGTTATACATCTTTATCAGTCAATCACTAAATCGTAATAAGTTTATCCCATTAGCAACGAGTCGTACTTTTTCACTATTATCAGTTTATCATATTGAGTGATTCAATGATTAATGACAGTTGGCCACGAATTCACGAAGAATCATAATATCGAAAAATGCAACACGCTATGAGAAAGTCGGAAAGAAGCAGAAAATGGTCATAAACACAGAAAACCATACTCAATTTTAGTTCTTGATTAAATATCAAAATGAATCACAGATGGCAAATGCCATAGTAGAAACAAAACAGTCTATAGAAACTTGGGAAACTGAATAAGAACAAAAACCAGACAACAAAAACACAAATCTTCCATGAAAATTTCGCCATCCTCTCCTGCATTATGATTCAACCCAACAAAGTTAGACTCAGTATAACTTTTATAATAGATGATAGCTCTAAAGGAGTAGAGCTATCAACAGACACAGTTAGATTTATCAAACTTACAAATCTTGTTGAAGGCAACAATATCACAGCTCTGGACGTATTCATTGATTGGTTCAACGGTGAGCTGTTCTTCGATCATGGTGTCAATAGAGACAAGGTCATCAACAATGGTGCACATAATCTGCAACTTCTTGATACCATAACCAACTGGGACAAGCTTTGATGCTCCCCAAAACAATCCTTCCTGCTGGATGGATCTCACAGATTCCTCTAGCTTCTTCATGTCGGTCTCATCATCCCATGGCTTGATATCAATCAAAACTGATGACTTTCCAGCTGATGAAGACAAAAAAACAACAATGAGAAATCCAAAAGACCTCTTCATATGTCAAGATACAAGCATTAAACAAGACCCAGACTTACATTCCTTCTTCTTTGTAGTTGCCTTGGCAGCAGCTGCTCTCTCTTCAGAAGCTTTCTTCTCCTCTTCGGTTTCCTCTCCGAAAAGGTCAACATCATCATCATCTTCATCAGCCGCAGCATCCTACAATTACATATTTATAAGCATCTCCCTAATCTAAAACTTTACAAGAATATAATGAGAAACCATAGAAACAATCCATAGTACCTTAGAATCAGCTGCAGGGGGAGTAGCAATGGCCTCTTCAGTGATTGGCGCTGATCCCTCAACAATGACACCGCTTCCTTCAGCAGAGACACCACTGCAAATAGAGAAGGAAGTTATAAGATAAACCAAACAATGAACAAACAAATGAAAAACAATAGAAGATGATGATAGAGCTTACGAGATCCTCAAGAGGGCATCAATGTGCTTGTACCAACGAGATGCGTTCACATACTGTGAAGTTGGGGGCTTTGCAAGAGCAGCAAAGACCGTGATATCATCCTTTGAAGCCTGGTACCTATAACCATACACAAAGGAAACTAATCGTTACTCCTCTTGTTCAAAAGCGTAGAGATAAACGATATTATCTATTGGAGAGGCTCACAATTTGATTTGAGACAGCACTTGAATAAATTGAACAGGCTTTAATAAGATTGAAACTTGTTTAGATTAATGGTGCTCAATCTGACTTACCCGCTGATATAACTGCGAGTAAGAAGATGCTGATCGAGCTTCTTTAATCCAGCATCAGAGTTAAGGTTGGGGAAGGCCGCCATTATATCTCAAACTTGAACCTTTACACTGATATAAAGCAGATCAGAACAAATCGAACTATTTAAACCCCAACGATTCAACAAAGAACGAAACTTTATATTGCTAAACAAAGACCGATCAAAATCAGAAGAAAAACATAGAAAACCTAACATCAATTTACTCCAGACATAACTTAAAGAGTCCCTAGTTATAGGGATAATAGTTGAAATTCAAATCAAGTACTGATACAACTATGTCTACTTAAAATCTAATGGGAGGCGTAAGAAAAATTGAGGAAATCGAACAAACCTGAGCTAAAAGATGCCGACTTTGAAGATGAAGAGCGAAAGGGTGGCAGAGGAGAGTAGCGCAGAGTTCCTAAGATGTTTATATATCGCTCTAGGGTTCTCTTCTTCTAGTGGGCCTGTTTTGGACCTAATCTATTCCTCACTTATAAGCCTTTTCCTTCTCTTGGTGGGTTTTACACAAAACACATCATCTCTTCTTTTGAGATCTTCGGTTACGAATGCTTTATGCATTGCTATAAGTTTGCTAAAAAGTGATGACAAGAAATAAATCTTTAGTTTTATCATTCATAAGGAATTCTAGAATAATTTATGGAAAGATGTGTAAGATAATAATCAACTTTTTTTCCTCCCTATATTTTTTTGAACACAACTATGACAATCGAGCTGTGAATGCCTGGTAATAGCTTTTGGATTTCCTCTCTAATTTGTTGTTGTTACCTTCTCTATTTACTTTTCGGACACCTGGAAGCTATATTATTATTAACGGTCCAAAAAGCAGAAGATACATATTACAAATAAAGGTAATATAAAAATAGATCTAACAATGACCCAAGAAACATCAATCCTAGATTGGGACGATCGAGATACTGAGTGTATGCCGGCATTCCCCTGTCCAAATCCCCTGCAACCAATAAACAATCAGATCTGCTCCACTAAAATTGAAATCAGCACCAGAAGCGGTTCAAAGAAAATACCATATTCCAAAAAATTCAATGCCTTAAGATTCAACCTTGTTGTTTTGAAATTTATCCACACGCACTGTGACAGTATTTGAAGAACTAGTGTCGAAAATAAAACAACCGCCGACAAAGAATCCTAAAGAAAGAGCATCTGATGATTGTGAAGCACATGAAGAGATAAACATATATGTAGGATCGGTAGTCAACCTAAACAATTAAAACCACCTAAGTATGGACAAGACGACACCAATAAGAGAAATGGACAGAATTCTCATAACTTATTTTAACACAACCGATCAAACTTCCCCAAATCTAAAAACCAAAGCCCTAACAATAGGATAACACAAATTGAGTCTATATTGGTGCTATCGAAGCCACCGTCGCTATCCTTTTCTCCATTTAGAGCTTTTCATGTCTCCTATACTCTCCAAACCTTCTCTATTGATTGGGACACTTCACCAACCAAGTCTCGTTCTTCTTCTTTTTTTCATATCTTGATCCAACCTTCAAGCTTCTCCAAGTACCATGACCTGATGCTTTCAACTTGGATCATATCCAACATTTATCACCAGTTCATGCAAAAATGGAAGCATTCGCTACATACAAAAATGAAAGCATTCGCAATATAATATAATTTCATAACATAAAAGAGAGTTAGCATTTGCAACATACAACTCCGAGTTGTTGAAAATGGTATCCTCATCACAGGACTGACCAACTTTCTAAGTTTAACTAAAGAATTTCTTTTCGATCAGAGGATTCTTTACTTCTTTTTCTCTTTCATTTGTTCCTCACAAACTTAATCACAAGACTGACTACTAAATTTGGAGTGCTAAAGTTGCGTTTCATGATATTTCCTATATCTTTGTTTTGGTTATTGTGGCCATTTTGAATAATAGAAGTGTGTTGTCAAGAAAAAAACATCTACTTAGAAAACGATTTACAAAACCTTAACACTTAAGAATTAAGATAGTCTTATTAATAAATTAAACCCATGTTTTGAGACGTTTTCAAAATTGTTTGTTCTACTGTTAAATATTACTCGAATCACTCCTTTGTTAAAATATCTTTCAATATTTCGCAATGTTTGACCAAATATATATATATATATATATATATATATATATATATATATATATATTGCAAGGTAGGGAACAAGTACTAGAGAGTCAGAACATCGTTTGCGTTCTTTCCAATTCATCGTGGACAATAAAGGATTTCAGATTCCAATCGAGTTCCAACAATTTGGTTTAAAGACTTCATTTCATAATCATTTTAAGGGAATATTTTCTGGAACACACAAGTTTAAGTCAATTTCATAACTTTTACTATAAATTTTAAAAACAAAAATAGTTTTATAAGACATCATAACAAAAATATAAAATTTAGATGCAAGGTAACATAAAAAAAGTTTTATAAATAAAATAGATAAAAAATTTTAATAAGGTAGTCGGCATCCTCTTCCAATTTCATATGTGAGTGTGTCTCGCAATCCTTCCATAGCTCTATCACATGACGGCTCATATGTAGTTTGTTCATCAACTACAAGAAAACATGCCTTTTGCGAAGAAAAATTACGATGCCAAAAGGGTGTCGCAAAATTGTTTTGTCATTTCTACGTTCTTGCGATGCCAAAACCCGCATCGCAAGAGTGTAGCAAAAATGCGATGACGATAAAACGTCGCAAGTTTGCGATGCTATTGCGATTCTTTTGCGACATTCTTGCGACACCGCTAAATATGTCGCAAAAGCATCGCAAACCTGCGACGTTCTTGCAAGACAAAATTTCAATTGCATGTTTGCGACATCTTTGCGTTGGTTTTGCGTTTGACATTTGCGACATCGCAATTCCGTAGCAGAATTTCCGTTTTTCCCTATAAATATCCCCACATGGAAATGTATTTTGACACCAAACCAGAAGTAATAAGAGAGAGAAACTAGTGAGAGAAAATTTTGTTTGCCAAAAAAAGTCCAATAAATTATAAATCTTGATAAAATAAATGACGTCGGAACATGAAGTGTTCACTTTAGGACAATGAATGTATAATCAAAGGGGTATGGAGACCGGAGAAGTGACGAAGGAGTTCTGAGATGGGCTGCAGGCATTTATAAATCAGGCGGCAAATAACCCACATACTCCAAATGACGGTAACATATTTTTTCCATGTATAAAGTGTGGGAACAAGAAATATTTGAATATCGATATAGTAAAAATACACATTTAAAATACAGGATTTACTCCAAACTATTGTTGGGAATGTCCTACAATCATTTGTACTTACTCGTGTGGTCGATTCTAACATCGAGATTAGACAAAGTAATATGGTACTAGGGGCTGTAATGGCTTGCTAGAGTCCACTTATAATATGTGAGTTGAGATACTCACTGCTAGTACTATATGATCCTATTGGGTCACACACCTAAGCAAATGGAGACAATTCAATAGGGAATGATCATTATAGGAATGATTTATGACTTGAGCATAATAATTCATGGTCTCGGATCAGAACATGTGTTTTGGGCCACACCTAAATTAATCATAATTCAACTAGGAATTACTTAGGTGTTTTGGGTTGGGTCTAAATTAATCCTAATTCAACTAGGAATTAATTAGGTTAACTTAAACCTCCCTATATATATTGATATAGGGCACGAGTTTGAGGTGATTAGAAACCCTAGTCGCTCATTGCAGAAGTCGAAACTCTAAGAGAATTGCACACAAAGTTCTAGCAGACTTCTCTCCTACTTGCGTGCGTGTGGACTATCAATAGAGGTGCTACACTTGGAGCACTTGCTGATCTTATACATTATCTTATCTCCGCTGCACTAACCAAACTTCAGGTATAATCAAGTCCTCTATTTATCATATTTAATTAAGTTAATACAAGACCTAGGGCTTAGGGTTTTGCTAGATTAGTCAATTGATAATTGTCGAATTTGCTTAAAAACCTAATAGTGGTATCAGAGCCAGGTTGTATTCTTATTGAAATCTGATGTTTTCATGCTTGATTGATTGATTGAAAGTTTGTTTTAATTGAATTAGAATCGCATGATTAGGGTTTGGATGAAATAAAAAACCAGAGCTGTTTGTACTATTGCCAAAATCGAAAATGAGATTAGGTTGTAATATTATTGAAATCTGATGTTTTCATGCTTGATTGATTGATTAAAAGTTTGTTTTAATTGAATTAAAATTGCATGACCAGGGTTTTGTTGAAATCGAAAATCAGAGCTGGTTGTAATCTTATTGAAATCTGATGTTTTCATGCTAGAATGATTGATTAAAAGTTTGTTTTAATCGAATTCGAATCGCCTGATTAGGGTTTCTTTGAAATCGAAAATTAGGGTTTATGTTTTCAGAGTTCTGATGTGATAAAGCGAAATAAAATATAACATAATTTAAAATAGCCCTGAATGATCCGGTTTAATAAGATTAGCCCGGATCTAGTTTTCTCGCAATCGGTTTATGAAAAAGTTATACCAAGTTGGAGAAGAACCAGCAGGTGCCAACCGGCACAGGGTCAGGATTAGAAAAAAAAAATCATAAATAAAATTTTAAAGCCTTTGATTTGATTTCTTTGAGTTTTAAAATCCCATATTAACCCTCTTGAGTGCATATATGATATACATTCAAGTTAAAGTTTAGTTCCTCAAACAAATATCAAGAAATTGATGTCTTTCCAATTCACGTTAACTGTCAAGACTCGTTTCATCGTATGGTAGGCTAGCTCGGGTTAGGTACGTACTTTGACGTGGGTGAGACAGATGGTAAATGTTACCATATGACTATGAGATTGGTTTACTTGACTGAACTATCAAGACCGTTTTGAGCTTTGAGACATCAGAGTGATTTTGGCATATGAGATATCAAATCACGACTGAGAGTTATATATGTGATATAACTAGCAAAGAAGTTGCTTACCTAAATAACTAAGGTCTGGGCGATGAGCTCAGTTAACTCAGATTTTTCTGAAATATGGATCTCGGGATCATTGTATTCAATCGAGGAACTATTGATTGAACACAATGTGAGTTTTCTTAAATATGTTAAGATTTCTCAACACTTAAACCATCATAACTAAAACTTTTTACCTCTCTTAATTTCAGCTATGGCAAACAACAACAACCAAAACTCATTCTCCCTTCGATTTGTCATTGAGAAGGACAAGTTGAATGGGAAGAATTTCCTAAGTTGGTACCGTAACTTGAGAATTGTTCTTAGGCAGGAGAAGAAAAACTATGTTTTGGAACAAGTCTTGCCTCCTAGACCGGCTGCTAATGCCACTATTGCAGCTAGGAATGCTTGGGATAATCATTCCAATGATGTGATATATGTGGAATGCTTGATGCTTGCAACCATGACCTCGGAACTGCAGGTGCAATACGAGAATGTGGTGTCGCCCATCGAGATCGTTACTGGCCTGAAGGGAATGTTTCAGGAACAAGCACGACATGAGAGATACGAAACGGTGAAATCTCTCATCGAATGCAATCTATCGAATAATGGTTTGGTGAGTAGTCATGTCATGAAAATGATGGGTTATATTGATAATCTGGCTAAACTAGACACTCCCCTTAGCCAAGAGTTGGCTACGGACAACATACTTCAGTCGCTGCCGTCTTGTTATCATCAGTTCGTATTGAACTACATTATGAACAGTATGACGAAGACGTTGACTGAGCTGCATGGAATGCTTAAGACAGCAGAGCCGAATGTCAAGAAGGGCGCCCCGCCTGTACTCTTAGTGCAAGGGGGTAAATCGTTTAAGAAATGTGGGAAGGACAAGGGTAAGGGAAAGGCTAAAGCTGACCCGGTTGTGAATCAGGAGCCGGCCACATCCATACCCAGAACCAGGCCCGGCCCATCTAAAACGGACGTCTGCAATTACTGTAACGAGCAAGGGCATTGGAAAAGAAACTACAAGAAACATTTGGAAGATTACAAGAAGATGAAGAAGCAGTATGACGCTCCTTCAGGTATTTTTGTTATCGAAGTAAATGTTACTTCAACAAGTTCTACTTTATGGGTACTTGATACTGGATGTGGTGCTCTTATTTGTACTAATATGCGGGGCCTAAGCAACAGTAGAAGCTTGGAGAAGGGGCAAGTGGACTTACATGTAGGAAATGGAGCAAGAGTTGCTACATTAGCCGTAGGAACATATAATTTGTATCTTACATCTGGTTTAGTTTTGGTTTTAGAAAATTGCTACTATATACGTGCTATAAGCAGAAACATTGTTTCTGTTTCAGTTTTGGATACTGAAGGTTTTTCATTTTTGATTAAAAATAAATGTTGTTCTTTTACTCGAGATGACTTATTTTATGGCAGCACCCCATTATCAAATGGGCTTTATATTTTTCACCAATCTACACATATATATAACATTAATATCAAACGCTTCAAAGTAAATGATTCAAACCCGAGTTTTCTTTGGCATTGTCGTTTAGGGCATATAAACGAGAAACGCATCCAAAAACTTTATCATGGTGGGCTTTTGGACTCATTTGATTATGAATCATTTGAGAAATGTGAATCTTGTTTACTGGGAAAAATGACAAAGGCTCCCTTCAACAAAGTCAATGAAAGGGCCAACGACTTATTGGGCCTTATACATACTGATGTATGCGGTCCGATGAGCCTAAGTGCCAGAGGAAATTTCAACTACTTCATTACATTTATTGATTACTTCAGTAAATACAGTTATGTCTATTTAATGAGACACAAATCGGAATCTTTTGAAAAATTC
The DNA here is from genome assembly GCA_023374145.1 of Lepidium sativum. Lineage (NCBI taxonomy): Eukaryota > Viridiplantae > Streptophyta > Magnoliopsida > Brassicales > Brassicaceae > Lepidium > Lepidium sativum. The sequence continues at coordinate 7,143 of JAKUCM010004447.1, read as the reverse complement.
AAAGAGTTCCAAAATAAAGTACAGAATCTACTTGGCAAGAGTATTGAGGTTCTTCGGTATGATCGAGGAGGTGAATACTTAAGTCAAGAGTTCAGCGACCATCTGAGAGATTGTGGAATTATTTCGCAACTCACTCCTCCCCGAACACCACAATGGAATTATTTTTCTGAGAGGAGGAATCGAACATTACTTGACATGGTTCGATCAATGATGAGTCACACTGATCTTACATTATCCTTTTGGGGATATGCTCTAGAAACTTCTGCGTTTACGCTGAATCAAATTCAGTGGCAAAGACACAATATGAGATGTGGACGGGAAAAATTCCCAATTTGTCTTACCTCATGGCACGAAAGCAATCGAGTGTAAATGGTTTTCAAGAAGAAAATTGAAATGGATGGTAACATACAAATTTATAAAGCTAGTCTGGTAGCTAAGGGTTCAAACAAGTCCACGGTGTTGACTATGATAAAACCTACTCTCTAGTAGCTATGCTTAAGTCTATTCGAATTCTCCTAGCGACTTCTGCTCATTATGATTATGAGATTTGGCAGATGGATGTCAAAATCGCGTTCCTGAATGCTATTCTGGAAGAGGATGTGTATATGACACAACACGAGGATTTTGTTGATCCTAAAACTACTGGGAAAATGTGCAAATTTCACAAATCCATTTATGGATTAAAGCAAGCATCATGGAGTTGGAATCTTGTTTTGATGAAGCAGTCAAAGAATTTGGCTTCATCAGGAACGAAGAAGAAAGATGCGTATACAAGAAGTTTAGTGGGAGCACAGTTACATTTATTGTGCTATATGTGGATGATATCTTACTTATCAAAAATTACATTCTGTTGCTGAAGTCTGTTAAGGCTTGGCTTGGAAAATGTTTCTCGATAAAGGACATGGGGGAAGCCGCCTATATTCTTGGAATCAGGATCTATCGAGATAGACGTAAAAGGCTGATCGGATTGTGTCAAGACACTTATATAGATAAGGTATTGAGCAGATTCAGTATGCATGATTCCAAGAAGGGCTTCTTACCAATGTCTCATGGCATGGTTCTAAGCAAGACGGGGTGTCCCAAGACACCTGCTGAGCGAGAACGCATGAGTAGGATTCCCTATGCTTCCGCAATAGGATCCATCATATACGCTATGATTTGTACTCGTCCAGATGCTGCTTGTGCATTAAGTATGACAAGTATGTACCAATCAAATCCAGTTGAGACTCAATGGACTGCCAACAAGAACATCCTGAAATATTTGAGGAATACTAAGGATATGTTCTTGATGTACGGAGGAAGTGAGGAGTTGGTTATTAGTGGATTCACGGATGCAAGCTTTCAGACGGATAAGGATGATTCCCGGTCTCAGTCCAAGCAAAGCATCGTAGCTCACTCCACTACTGAAGCTGAATACATCGCTGCTTCTGAAGTTGCAAAGGAAGCTGTTTGGATAAAGAAGATATTCTCTAAACTTGGTGTGATTGCGAGTATTAATGAGTCGGTGGTGCTGTATTGTGACAACAATGGAGCCATTGCACAGACAAAGGAGCCCAGATCGCAATAATGGAGATATCATCTGATCAGAGATATCGTTGAAAGAGGAGACGTGAAGATCAGCCGAGTTTCAAGCAAAGAGTACATCACTGATCCTTTGACGAAAGTACTTTCACGGACTAAGCATGAGTATCATGCCAATGTCATATGCCTTAGGTATCTTAAGATATAATCTTAGTTCCAGTAGGAGTTATAATAGTTTTATGTTATGATGTAAACATACTTTGGTTATGTTTAATGAAAGTTTTTCATTTCTATTTAATACTTGTATTAATTAATTATCCCGAAGTAATCATGACATTCTTATAGGTCATCAAGTTGAGGACTTGATCATGAAACCCTATAGGCGTAAAAATGCATGAATTATTTCATTCCTTAGTCAATGGTTATTAAAGTGGGATACTAATAACGAGATAGACTAGTATGTGAGATGACTGATGACTAAGTTTCATGGAGTCATTGATAATAAGTATCAAGTCAATCACATAGATGTGTGTCAAATGAACATAGCATCGGAAATGACCCGCTATGAGAATTCACGAGATCGTATAATGAGTGTCATAAGAGATTCTCATTCGGCTATAGAGCATAGTCCTTAGACCTGAGTTCATGCTGTTTTCTTGCACATGAATTGGTATGTTTTGAAAAAATTCAAATGCCAACCGTAACTGGTGGTTATAAAGGAATTTGTCGGGCAGATCACGAAATGTGAGAAAGGAACAGAGGATGGAACAAGATGGAATTTGTCCCTCCTATATACAGGAGAAATATATCTTTGGGCCCTTCAAAAGATTTGATATTGTAAAATGCATGGTCGTGCTCAAACAAGGTGATAGACGCTTGTTTTCCCTATCAGTACAAATTCAAGTTTGATGAACATTGATCTGGCTCACTAAAATAAGGATGACACAAACTCTTGCCTTAGAGCATATAGAGATATGAAGACAAAGGGATTTTGGGAATATATGATTCCAGTACAAGTGGGAGATTGTTGGGAATGTCCAGCAATCATTTGTACTTACTCGTGTGGTCGGTTCTAACATCGAGATTAGACAAAGTCATATGGTACTAGGGGTTGTAATGGCTTGCTAGAGTCCACTTGTAATATGTGAGTTGAGATATTCACTGTTAGTACTATATGATCCTATTGGGTCACACACCTAAGCAAATGGAGACAATTCAATAGGGAATGATCATTATAGGAATGATTCATGACTTGAGCATAATAATACATGGTTTCGAATCAGAACATGTGTTTTGGGTCATGCCTAAATTAATCCTAATTCAACTAGGAATTAATTAGGTGTTTTGGGCTGGGCCTAAATTAATCCTAATTCAACTAAGAATTAATTAGGTTAACTTAAACTCCCTATATATATTGATATAGGGCACAAGTTTGTGTTGATTAGAAACCCTAGTCGCTCATTGTACAAGTCGAAACCCTAAGAGAATTGCACACAAAGTTCTAGCAGACTTCTCTCCTACTTGCGTGCGTGCGGACTATCAATAGAGGTGCTACACTTGGAGCACTTGCTGATCTTATACATGATCTTATCTCCGCTGCACTAACCAAACTTCAGGTATAATCGACTCCTCTATTTATCATATTCAATTAAGTTAATACAAGACCTAGGGCTTAGGGTTTTGCTAGATTAGTCAATTGATAATTTTCGAATTTTCTTAAAAACCTAATAACTATTATGTCTGGTTTTCTCATGGGGAGGGGTATACTTTGGGTGCTGGAAGTAGTAATACGGGTGCTCGTGGTAATGATCAAGCTAGTCATGAATATGCTAATAACAAGTATGGTGGTAGTATGTTTGAAAACAATGCTCATCTACAAGAAAATATGTCTCATGATATTGTTACAAATGCATATCATGGTAATTTTCCCGGTGTCGTTGAAAATATTAGTGAAGAACCTAACGCGGAAGCAAAACAATTTTATGATATGCTAGATGCTGCAAATCAACCTATCTATGAGGGATATAGAGATGATCTATCTAAACTGTCATTAGCATCTAGGTTGATGTCTATTAAATGTGAAGGAAACATAAGTGAGAGAAGTATGAATCAATTTGCTGAAGTGCTTAAAGAGTATTTTGCCGGAAGATAATAATTCTGCTGAGAGTTATTATGAAATGCAGAAAGTGGTTGCGGGCCTAGGATTACCATCTGAAATGATTGATGTTTGTAGTGAAAATTGCATGATTTTTTGGAAAGATGATGATAAGTTGCAGGAATGTCGTTTTTGTGGAAAGCCAAGATACCGTGCAACAAAGGGAATGACGCGTATCCCATACAAACGTATGTGGTACCTTCCAATCACTGATAGATTGAAACGATTATATCAATCGGAGAGGACCTCATTTGCAATGAGATGACATGCTAAACATAAAGTAAATGATGGGGAGGTTACATATCCGTCAGATGCAAAGGCTTGGAAACATTTTCAAACGGTACATTCTGACTTCGCTAAAGACTCTAGGAATGTATATCTAGGTTTATGCACTGATGGATTTAGCCCATTTGGTTTATCTGGTAGACAATATTCTCTATGGCCTGTCATATTGACACCATATAATCTTCCACCGGATATGTGCATGTGAAGCGAATTTTTGTTTATGACTATTCTAGTGTCAGGTCCTAGTCATATGAAACGTTCCCTCGATGTGTTCCTGCACATTCTAGTGTCAGGTCCTAGTCATCTGAAACAGTTATGGTATAGGGGTATTTGCACATTCGATTACTCGAAGAAGCATAATTCAACATGCATGCAGTTTTATTGTGGACTATAAGTGACTTCCTGGCATATTTTATCAGAATGGACGACACATGGAAGGTTATGTTGTCCATATTGTATGGGTTGGTTAGATGCATTTCAATTAACGCATGGCAAGAAAGCATGTTGGTTCGATTGTCATCATCGGTTTTTGTCCATGCATCATCCATACAGAAGGAACAAGAAATGGTTCAAGAAAAAAAAGTTTTGCGTGTTCCTCCCCCAATACACATGTCAGGCAGTGAAAATTTGGAGCAAATTGATCATTATGGTGCTCAGGAAACATGTGAACATGGAGGAAATGGACACATTCTAGGAAACATGCCTGATGAATATGGTGAATCTCACAATTGGCACAAGAAGAGTATCTTTTGGGAAATCCTATATTGGAAATATCACTTACTACGACACAATATCGATCCGATGCACATTGTTAAAAACTTTTTTGACAACATTATGAACACGATTTTAAATATGCATGGCAAGAGTAAAGATAATCTCAAAGCCAGGTTGGACTTGACCGAAATATGTGCAAGACCCGAATTACATATCACCATGGATGTCAAACAACCGATTCCGATATTCTGTTTGTGAGGAGAAGCTAAACAAACATTGTTTAGCTGGATTTCTTCTTATGTAAAGTTTCCGGATGGTTACGTGTCTAAATTCTCAAGGTGTATAGAGCAAGAAAAAAAAATATCGGGTATGAAGAGTCACGATTGTCATGTATTCATGCATCGACTTCTTCATTTTGAATTACTTGAGCTTCTTCCAACTATTGTCCATGAATCAATAGCCGGTAAATGGTATTATAGTTTTGATTTGTCTAAGTGTAGTAATTATAAAAATGGTTTGGTTATAATAGTGATTTGTCTAATATGTAGGGATCAGTGGATTTTTTAGGGATCTTTGTACACGAACACTAACAGTGGATGGTATAGCTCAATTAGAAAGTAAGATTCCAGTGTTGCTTTGTAACTTGAAAAATATATTTCATCCTGCATATTTTGTCGTGATGGAACATCTTCCAATACACTTACCACAAAAGCAGCTCTTGGTAGGCCCGCTCAATTTAGATGGATGTACCCATTTGAGCGATTCATGGGCCATCTTAAAAGGAAGGTAAAAAACCAAGCAAAAAGGGAAGGATCGATCGTTGCAAGAAGTCTAATTAAGGTAATATCTCAGTTCACATCATATTACTTTAGTCCAGCCGTTCAAACTAAAAGAACCCAAGTCGGACGATATGACGATGAAGGGGTTGCACCATCATATGCCATTGCGGTACCTGAAATCTTTCGACATGTAGGGAGACTTGGTGGAAAATTAAAGGAAGAGTATTGGGAAAATCACACGTATTGTCGTGTAACTCACAATTACATATTGCGAAATTGTGAAAATGTAGTGCCATTTGAGAGGTATTTAGATATCAGACTTTATTAATTTATTTATTTATATACACACACATCGTGTTACAAATCATACATACTTTATCTGCAGTGAGTTTGACAGGCAGATATGGGAAGCATTCCCTAACTTGCAAGAAAAAGAAATGACACATACCAAAAACATGATTTCGCGGGTTGGTTAAAATACTATGTAAGTAAGAATATATATATTAAATATGAATAGTTTTGCAAAAATAAATTACTCCACATTTATATATGTATATTTTGTAGGTTAAGAATGGATGTTCAGGCAAAATTATGCCTTTATGGTTGCATGAGATTGTTGATGATCCTATTGCCAGGATCGTAACAGTTCCAATGTATTTCACTCGCGGCTACACTTTTCATACGTACAACCATGGTTCCAATAGATTCACGGCAAATTATGGGATTCATGTGCCCGGTGAAACTGACTTCTACAACATTTTGAACAAAATTATATAAGTCACATATCCTGGAGTAATTGGATTTTTTACTCCTTTCCCTCCTCGAAATTGAATACTACTCTACATATATTCTTAACATCAAATGTAAAATTATATTTCATTACACGATAATCCCAAAGGCCTTCTACATAAACTCATACTTAGGGTCTCAGAACCTTTTTTTTAGAAAAATTGACTTTTGCGACGCCTTTGTGACGTCTTCGGTCCAGATGTCGCAATGGCCTAGCAAAGGCCAATTTTTCTCCTTTAACTTAGTGTTTTATGAGGTCTGTTTTTTTTATTCTTTAAAAGGCCTTGCTACGCCCTTGCGACGTCTGCAGTCATGATGTAGCAAGGGCCACACAAGTTTGAAAACCCTAGAGGCATCACAGGGCCGTCGCGTTTCTGCGAGAGCCTTGCGATGGTCCTATATTTTTAATTACTCCGCCGTTTTCCTTTTCTTCTTCTTCTCTTCTTCACGATTTCTCTGCGTATTCTTTATCTCTCTCTCGTTTCTCGCTGGCGTTATTCTTCTCCGGCTTTCTCCGCCCCGCCGCCTCCATTTCCGACGCCGTCGGACTCCAAGGTAAGCTTTCTCCTCCTCTTTTCTCCCTTCTAAGCACTCATCCTTCAACCATTTCATCCTCCCAGCGGCTCCACCTCCGTTTCCTCCTCCCAACGGCTCCGGGGACGTCCTCCTCCTCTCAAGGTATGTGATTCTTCTTCTCTTTTCTGTTTACAAGGTAGATTTCAGATTGTATATGTTAGATTTAAGATTGGAATTTTAGATCTATGATTGGAATTTTAGATCTAGGATCTTAGAAGTCCGATTTTGGAATAACAGATTTACTAACTATTTTTTGATTTTTTTCAGGAATTATAAAACAATTTTTGATTTTTAAAACACTTTTTTGATTTAGAAAACAATTTT
>JAKUCM010004446.1:0-44952 GCA_023374145.1 Lepidium sativum | reverse complement strand
TTGGCTATGGTGGCTGCAATTTTTTAGGGCTTCCTTGGAAACCCACTCAGGTTGAAGACAAGAGTATTTTTGTAATTTCAGCTAATTCTGGTTTAATAAAACCCAGAGTTTTATAATGGGCCGTTTTTCATGTGTTCATATGTTACTTTCTAAAGCCCGTTTCGTTTCTTTTGGGCTCAGTCTCATTTATTGTTGAATTAACCAAAAATACTTTAGAATGACAATTTTGGGATCCGAACTAAGGTTTCACTTTAAGCTTACCTTGTCTTCTACCATCATGCCAATGTGGTATTCTTGCATATTGAATCCCCAGAGTAGTTAATATATGTCTACGCAAGAATAATAATTAAAGTTCAAGATCAATAATAATTTTGATTGTGCAAGTTTAATATTTGAATTGGATTGATTGATGCATGATGTTGCCAAAGTAACCTCTTTTGTATATATTTATTCAAGAATAATATTAAATATATGTATATATTCATGTGAATATTAAATCGACCAAGGGTAGGTTTATATTTGACCGAATTATATACATACATGTGACAATAAACATGTGACAATTATTTGGAATAACTTTGTGAACAATAAATCGATCCAAAGATAGGTTATTGTTCATCATACATTATTGTCAATGTTTGATTATTACAACAAGAGTATCGTTAACAGTTAATATTACTATCCAAATAACTGATGTTAATGTTGCACTTGGTATCTTGAGATGGCTTTGTACAATTGTTCATTTTATTATTGTTTTATTACAGTTTAGTAGTGAGTTATTAATAAAGATTGTTCTTTTCAACAAATTTTACTGTAGTATCTGCAAACTTAGGTTTAATTCCAACGCTTAATGGTTTCAATTACAAGGAATGGAAAAGTAAAGTTAAGATTGTGCTGGGGTGTATGGATCTTGACCTTGCGTTAAGGATGGAACAACCCACTTCTCCTACAGATGCTAGCACTGCTGAGTATAAGGCTGTTTACGAAAAGTGGGAACGTTCCAATCACATTGGATTAATGATCATTTTGGACATTATTCCAGAAACCTTTAGAGGTGCTGATGAGATCAAAGATCTCAAACAATTCTTTGCTGAGATGGACTTGCGTTTTGCAATAGCGATAAAGCAGAAATAAGTACGCTTTTATTCGCTTTAGTACCATGAGGTATCACAACAAAGGAAACGTAAAGGAGTACATTTTGGAAATGTCTAACATTGTTTCAAAACTTAAGACTCTCAAGATTGAGCTTCAGGAATAAGTGCTCATATTTTTTTGTCTTAAACTCTCTTCCTCCTCACTTCAATCAAGTGAAATCAAGTTACAACATACAGAAGGAGAAGTGGTCTCTTAAAGATCTAATTTTTTATTGTGTGAATGAGGAGGATAGAACGAAACAACAAAAGTCTGAAAGTGCTCATGGTTACCACCACTAAGGGCCAGGGCAAAAGAAGGAAAATTGAGGTTGTTACAAATGATGCTGCTAAAGGTCCAACTCATAAGAATCAGAATAAGGTTGTAGATACTTGTTTCTTTTGTAAGAAAGTTGGACACATGAAGAAGGACTGCCAAAAGTATCACGCTTGGTGTGTAAAGAAAGGTAGTTTCCTTGTTATGGTTTGTTCTGAAGTGAATTTAGTTGAAGTACCCAGAAACACTTGGTGGTTAGATTCAGTTAAAACTACTAACATTAGTGTTTAACTACAGGGTTGCCTGAGCTACCGAAAACCAACTGATGCTGAAAGATGCATTCATGTGGCTAATGGATTTGCGGTGGATGTGGAGGCAATTGGGAATTTTAGATTGGTTTTTAGTACTGGTTATTTTTGGATTTGAATGACACTTTTGTTGCTTCGTCATTTAGACATAATTTGGTTTATGGTCCTTATTTAGACAAATCTGGTCATTCTTGTCTTATCGGGAATTGAAAAGCTACTTTTTCTTTAAATTTAGTTATAATTGGAACTAGTAGACTTATGGATAATCAAAATCTTTATATGCTTCTCACTGTTGATTCTCACAATAAAAACTTAAGTGTTGAATCAATGAGTACTAAACGCTTAGGTCATATTTCTAGAAATAGAATTGAGCGACCTGTGTGAGAAGCTATATTAAGTTTGGTTGACTTCACAAATAGTGATGTATGTGTGGCTTGCATTAAAGGAAATTTGACCAAACATAAGAGATTGGATGCATATAGAGCTAATGAAGTCCTTGAGTTGATACATACACACATTTGTGGGCATTTCCATACGACATCTTGGAATGGTCAACAATACTTTATATCTTTCATAGACGACTACTCTCGATATGTATACTTATTTCTTATTCATGAAAAATCAGTGTCTTTTGACGTGTTCAAAAAGTTGAAGACTGAAGTTGAGAATCAATTCGACTGAAGGATAAAGTCTGCCAGATCTGATCGTGGTGGGGAATATTACAGTCGGTATGATGGTTCAGGTGAACAACGTCGAGGACCATTTTCCATATACCTAGAGGAGTGCGGAATTGTCCCACAATATACTATGCCAGGGTCTCCTAGCATGAACAGTGTATCAGAAAGACATAACTGCACTCTTAAAGACATGGTAAGGAGTATGATCTGTCATTCCACCTTACCTGAGTCACTCTAGGGAGAGGCGCTAAAGACTGCAGCTTACATTCTTAATTGAGTACCAACTAAGGCAACTGAAAAAACATGTTATGAGCTTTGGACTGGTAAAAAAACCGAGTTTGAAGCACTTTCACATATGGGGATGTCCAGCTGAAGCTAGGCCTTATAAGCCATTTGAGAAAAAGTTGGACTATAGAACTGCTACTGTGAGCAGTTACTTTATTGGTTATTTTGAGCGATCTCGGGGATATAAGTTTTATGATCCCACACAAAAGAATAATTTTGTGAGAGGAACAACCACATTCTTTGAGGATAATGAATTTAGGGGAAGAAATGAAGTTAGAAACATCATCTTTGAGGAAGAATCGGATTCAGGTTCTAAACCGATTCATATAGCTATTTTTGATAAAGCAATTTCGACACCTCAATTTGATACTGAAGCTCTTCCTCTAAATCAAGATGACAATGAAAGTCAAATTCAAGATCCTCAAGAACCGGTGCATCAAGAACAAGTGTTGGTGCATCAAGAACAACAAGTGATGGTGCATCAAGAACAAGTGTCAGTGCATCAAGAACAAGTGCCTTTGCGGCGATCCACTAGAAAAAAAAAGAAGTGTTATTCTGGATGATTATATAATATCTCTCATGGAACAAGAGGAAAATCAAACCCAATTGGAAGATGATCCTATCAACTTCCGTGAGGCCATGGGTGGATCTAACTCAGATAAATGGGTCAAAGCAAGTGGAGAAGAGTATTAGTCAATGCTAGACAATTATGTTTGGGACATTGTCCAATTACCAGAAGGTGTAAAACCCATTGGTTGTAAAAGGATATTTAAAACCAAAATGGACTCAAGTGGTAATGTGGAAAGGTATAAGGCTCGTCTAGTAGCTAAAGGTTATACTCAGGAAGAAGGGATTGACTATAAAGAAACATTTTCTCCAGTTTCATCAAAGGATTCTTTAGGACAAACATGGCTCATGTTGCACATTATGACTTAGAGCTTCATCACATGGATGTCAAGACAGTGTTTCTCAATGGAAACATTGATGAGACGATTTATATGGAGCAACCAGAAAACTTTGTAATAGGTGATTCAAAGAAGATGGTATGTAAGTTAAATAAATCCATCTATGGGCTCAAACAAGCATCTCGTCAGTGGTACCACAAGTTTCATGAGGTAATCACCTATTTTGGTTTTAAGGTGAATTTGGTTGAAGATTGTGTGTATCACAAGTTTAATGGGAGTAAGTGCATGTTCCTAGTGATATATGCATTTTGCATGACACCAAGAGATTTCTTAAGAAAAAAATTGAGATGAAAGATCTTGGTGAAGCTCACATATCGGAGATTAGGTAACTTAGAGATCATTAGATATTCTGATTCTGGTTTTGCTGGATGTTAAGATAGTAAAAAGTCCACTTTAGGCTACCTTTATTTGTTGGGTGGTGGAGCTATTGCTTGGCGTAGAGTGAAACAATCACTTGTAGCTTCCTCCACAATGGCGGAAGAATTTGTAGCAATTTTTTAGGCATCCAATCAGAGACTTTGGCTAAGAAATTTTGTCACTAGTCTGCGAATTGTTGAGGGAATTGAAAGACCGCTCAAGTTATAATGGTGACAATAAATCAGCTGTATTGTACTCCAATAAAAACAGGAGTGCTACAAAGTCCAAGTTTATCGAGATTAAGTTTATCGTTGTTCAGGAGAGGGTACAAAATGGAGAGATTTCCATATAACACTTAGGGACAAACTCCATGATTGTAGATCCTCTAACGAAAGGTATCCCACCAAAGGTCTTTCATGAGCATATTGCTCGCATGGGTGTTTCAATATTTGAGGATCATTTGGTTTAGTGGGAGTTTTTATCTGAGTTTTTATATTTTTTGTTCTGTCTATGCACATTTCATTTTCTGATCAGAAATAAAATATTCAGTTTGTTTCATTTGTACAATAAAGTTAAAGGATTTCACTAAGGTAGGACCATCTTTTGGCAATTGTTTTATGTCATTTGACTTTATTACAACAAATACCGATGTGATTCCATGTTGGTATAGTTAATGGACGAAATTGTTTATACTCGACTATAGTGATGATTTTGAGCTCATAAAGTCTATCACATCTTCAGAATACATATTTGACCCAATGGGAGATTGTAAGAATTATTTTGGGGTCAAACATGTATGATTAATGTGTTATGGTCATTATTTAAAAGAGTTAAAAGTATGAGGATACTTCAGTAATTTCTAATTTAATGAAGGGCTGAATTAGAAAATGTTTCTATATTAATAGAAGGTTATGGTCCCCACAACAATCCTAATAAGAAAAAAAGAGTCGTTCTCTGCATCCCAAGACATCAAGCTATTCTGGGTTTGTTGTGGAAGAGCCATTGCCAAATGCAGATCATAAGCCATGGATTCTAAAGGTATGCTTTCGCTTATATTCTTATTATTCAAAGACTGACATGTGATTGATTGACAAATGATTGGAGATTTTATTTTACAAATTTGAGACAAATCACTTACATAATTACGCTTACTATATAATAATAATTATCAAGATAAAAGTTTTTTAATTTTTCAAACTGTTTTAAATCATTTTAGGGGTTCCCACGGTTGATTCTTTGTGCTATGAAACTAAAACTTGTAAATTTACACGTGTGGTTTATTTCCAAGTAATAAATTGGCACATGTTATTTACCCAAAAGACAAAATGGTCACAGAAACAAGAGGCTCCAGATTAAGTCATGGATCAGACATACATTGCTGATCTTTAGGCATGTTGACAAACTGCCAAATCCTGTCTGCATCATCATCTTAACTATTATAATTTTCCATTTAATAATTTATCTATTCAACGATCACTCATTAAAAATCTTATATCTATAGGGTGATTTACTAATATGGTATATATAATATGGTTAATTACTAATATTGTTCGTGTTTTTGAAGTGTTACTAGAATGGTGTTCGAGTTGTTTAATATCATATTACCCTTATTTTGTTTGGAAAAAAATGTATTTACGAAAATGCCGTTAATGAAAAATGTTATTTATGTAAATCAGGCAGTCTTTGTAGTAAACTTTAAAGCGTAGCTTTGAATAAGATATTACTATGTGTAATAGACTATAAGTGAACGTGTGGTAAACTTTGAAATTCTTTATAATAGACTTACGTTTGGCAAACAAACCCCTCATAGTAGACCTAACATAATGGATTTGAGGAGGAAATTCCTATCTGTAGTAGACTTTCAAGGCAAGTATAGTAGACTTTGACATTCATCATGGTAGACTTAAGTAAATCACCCAGCCCTTCGTGGTGGACTTTAAAGCATGGCTTTGAGAGAGAAATTCCTATGTGTTGTAGACTTTAAGTGAACGTGTGGTAGATTTCGAAGTTTTGTATAGTGGACTTACATATGGCGAACAAACCGCTCGTAGTAGACCAAATAGAATGGACTCAAGGAGCAAATTCTGATGTGTAGTATACGTTCATGGCTAGTGTAGTAGACTTTGAAATCTTCATGGTAGACTTAAGTAAATCACCCAGCCCTTCGTGGTAAACTTTAAAGCATGGCTTTGAGCAAGAAATTGCTATGTGTAGTAGAATTTAAGTGAACGTGTGGGAGACTTCGGAGTTCATTATAATAGACTTGCGTATGGCGAACAAACCCCTCGTAGTAGACCAGACCAAATAAAATGGATTTGATGAGCAAATTCTAATGTGTAGTAAACTTTCATGAGTAGTGTAGTAGACTTCAAAATTTGTTGGTGTAGTAGACTAATTGTATGGATTTCAGTAATACATTCCTATGTATAGTAGATGTTCAATTTCTGTGTGGTGGACTTAACAGTATAAGACATGTCTGAACAGTGGAGTAGACTTTGGTTATTTAACCTAGAAGTGAGAAGACAATTTTGCCCATCAATTATTGTGGTGAACCAGCTCACCCATCTCCTTCTTTTCGTTTTTTAGACCGTACAACCACCTCCATAGCCAAAACTCGAACTTATTACTAATTTCTCTTTGGTTTTTGATTTCTTACTTTGAAGGTATAAAGCAAATCATTTTAGTTTATGGTAAGTGGAAACAGGAGAGAAACGAGTGAGTTTTGAAGATTGATAATTCTCATGGATATAAAATAGTTGGAGTTGATCCATATTTCTTTATCCACTTCTTCTCCAACAACCTTTCTTTCACTTTCTCTTTCTTCTTCTAAAATTCTTTCACACTCTTACTCATATAAGCTTCACCCTCATCGTCCTAAAAAACCATAACAAAACAGTTATTGGAATCTAACAAATATTGTAAGTCTACCAGAAATAATCAAAGTCTACTACACTTTTTCAAAGTCTATTACACATATGAGAAGGCTACCTACATAATCTACCAACCTAAAGTCTACTACACATATCCAAAGTCTACTAAAAAGATCAGAATCCTAACTACATAGTTTACCATCCGAAAGTCAACTACACATATTCGAAGTCTACCTAACATTTACCAATATACGATTGAAAGTCTACCCAACAGATTTTAAGTCTACCGACAGAATCTACCATACACAATTAAAGTCTAGTGCATAGTTCCAAATCCTAACAAGTAAGAAAATTTATTACCTTACACTCTTGAGGTTTTCCCTTATCATTTGTCCTCTCAATTGTCTTCTTCTTCTCACCCTCCTTCACTTGGACTCTTGGATTTGGTTGCTTGGATTTCCTTTGCTTGCTATGGACATCAGTCTTCCTCTTCATGCTGCTTGTCATCACAGCAGCTCATGGTGGACTTCTGTTCCAAATTTGGATTATTTATTGTGCCTTCCAATATGTCTTGGATTATATTGTCCACATGTGGATCATTAACATCGTCAGCCCAAATGGGGTTAATCTTTTTAGTAGGCTTCAAGCATAGGTGTTTCACGCAAACCTACATTAAGAATACATTGTTATTAAGATTTTATCATTCTAGTACACATACCCAAAGTCTACTAAACAAATCAGAAGCCTACCTACATAGTCTATCAAGCAAAAGTCTACTACACATATCCAAAGTCTACTTAACATTCCATCCAAATTTGTTTAAAAGTATACTACAATGACTTGAAGTCTACCAACAAACTCTATCATACATAATTAAAGTCTACTACATAGTTATAAATCCTAACATCAGAGTCTACCAGGTAAGACATTACCTTATGATCATCAGTGTTGTCCATATCAAAATCAATGATGTCTTCAATACCTAGTCCACGCTTATTCGATGATGACCATCCTAAAAGTGGAATATCACCGCCTTTTCTTCAACCACACAGTTCACCTAGACCTGGAATGAACTCGTATGCCAATATTAGAGCAGTATGCACAAGCCCATGGATAATCTAGGCATGGGCATAATACCCCAAACTCGGACCCAAACCCAAACCCGACCCGAAAAAGCGGGTTCGGCTCTTATTAAATACCAGATCGGATAGAGAGGTCATAGAAATTTGGTTTTCAGGTCGGGTTCGGCTAAAATCCAAAACCTGAAAGTAAACTGAAAATTACCAAAAAATTATTGGCCAAGCATCCTCACTCAACCACACGTCCCATAATCCCAGAGGTTGAGTGACCTATCCTCTGGAAGTTAGGGTCGGTCCGTACGGTACGGATCCGTACGGTATGATCCGTACGACCCGAGCCCTAGTTTCCCCGAAGGGTCGCGTGCGTTCCGAACATCTGAGGGTTCGAGTGACCTCTCGGGACAGAAGGAGTAGTCCATACGGTATGATCCGTACAGTATAATCCATACGACCCGAAGATCCGTACGACCGGAAGGATGTATGTGTGCGACCCAAATATCCCGAGTCTCGATGAAGGTCCGAGAATAAGCCGAAGTGAACCAGGCCCATATTCAGCCCATAAGGAGAGAAGACGGCGCTCCTCGTGACCGTTAGAGGATAACATTACCGTTGTGGATAAGGTGGTCCCAACGGTCACCTTCCTTGTGGTCCCCAGCGGCTCCTTTTTGTTTTATTCCGAGTATGAATGTGGCTTGTAAATCTGTCTAGGTTCATTTTTGGTCTTTTCTCTATATAAGGCATTGTAATCATCATTGAGACTTATGAGAAATTAATGGGAAAATAATGGACTTCACTCTATATTCTCTTCTTCTATTCTCGAGCATTCTTTTGCTCTAAATCTCGAAATGCTTCCGCAAACTACGATCTTTCGTATCAAATCTCACATGGTATCAGAGCGGGTATCTCTATCCGCTATTCTCTCATCACTCTCCGTCCTATTCTCGGTCTCCATCATCTCAAGTCTTGAAGATCGCCTCACGGAAATCTCCCTCTGCCGGCCGTACTAGTTTGGATTCAAAGAAAGCTCGCACCTTTGTGTTCCTCCTTCATAAAGCTTGGATCTTTTGTGTGTTCCTAAGCCAAAGGTGCAATCTTTCTCGGTCAAATCTCAAGGAAAGCTCGAATCTTTCCTCATACAATCTCTCATACTCCTACCGTCGGCCATACAAGCTTCAAACTGAAGAAAGTTTGCATCTTTGATTCTCAAATGCGAAAAGGTAGGATCTTTGTGATCTCCTAAGTCAAAGGTACAAGATTTCTCTGTCGAATCTCAAGGAAAGCTCGATCCTTCCCTTCAGAAGCCTCTCTAGCTCTTACTGTCAGATTCACGAAAAAGGTCAAGTCTTTTTCTCTTTTTTCGCAAAGCCAAGTGTTCTAGCAGCGTTAAGAACAGTAAAGGAGTCTCCTTTGGTCTAGATTTGAAGAAAGTCCCGACCTTTCTCTGCTCCTTGAAGCTCTCTCTCGGTTGTTTCTTCATCTAAGTGCAAAGTTGACTCCTTTTTCGTCAAATGGATTCAAGCAAAGTGCAAATCATTCTGATAACCCTCAAAGGACCAAACTATCTCCTATGGGCCAGGGCAGTGAAGACCACCATCTCCACAAAGAAAGGCTATTGGAGCCATGTGGTGAAAGAAAGGCCTCCAAAGGAACCATCATCAAGTGAAGAGGATGAAGAAACGCTTGAAGAGGATGATGATTGGTTCCTAATGGATCAAGCTGTCAAGTCTATCATCTTGGGGTCCTTAGAAAAGCCCATTCTAGAAGCCTATTACTACTTTGAAACCGCCAAGGAATTGTGGGACTCATTAAAGAGGGTCTACGGCAACATATCAAGCCTTACTCGCGTCTTTGAGGTAAAGAAGGAGCTCGGTAGTCTCTATCAAGATGTTATGGAATTTACAGAGTACTTTGGTAGTTTTAGATCTCCATGGGCGGAAATGGACATGCTTAGACCAATGACAATGGATCTGAAAGTGATTATGAACAGGAATGAAGAGGATCGGGTATTTGGTCTTATGATGAATCTCAATCCGTGTTATACGGATCTCATGAAACATATCTTGAGATCGGCTGCAACCACTCATACTCTCCCAAGCCTTGAGGAGGTGTGTGCTTAAATCCAGAAGGAACAAGAGTCGATTGGGCTATTCGAAAGGAAGGGAAGTTCTGGTCTCATTACCACCAACAAGGCTCAATCAAGAACCGAAGATAGGAAGAGGTTGCTTTGTGAGCATTGCAAGAAAAATGGTCACTTGAAGGACAAATGATGGATCCTTCACCCACACCTCAAGCCAGCCAAGTTCAAAGACCCAAAGGCGAACCTCACTCAAGATTTGTCGGATGAACCGAACCTATCATCTCACTCTGGGTTCTCCGCGAGAACCTCTTCAACACTGCAAAGTCGTTTATCCATTCTTAACACCTTCAATTAGGAAAACATTGCAAAGTTCTTAACACCTTCAATTAGGAAAACATTGCAAAGTTGTTTATCCATCATCTTCAACTCTTTATGATAATTGCTTCGATCTTGTTCATTCTGACATATGGACTTCTCCATGCATATCTAGGGATAGACATAGATACTTTATGACATTCATAGATGAGAAGGCGAAGTATACTTGGATCACCTTAATGCCATCAAAGGATAAAGTGTTTGACGCCTTTTAAAATTTTGAAACATACATCACTAATCATTTTAATTCGAAATTGAAGGTGTTAAGAACGGATAATGACGGTGAGTATATGAGCAACGCATTCCAAGAACACCTTGCTAAGCAAGGAATCCTTGACCAAACAAGGTGCCCATACAATCCTCAACAAAATGGCGTGGCCGAGAGGAAAAATCGCCATTTAATATAAGTTACATGGGCACTCATGTTCCATATGAATGTCCCAAAACATTTCTGGGGTGATGCGGTCATGATAGCATGCTACTTGATAAACCGAACCCCCACAAAAGTTCTTCAAGACGTGTCTCTTTTCAAGGTACTCAATAAAACTGATCCGCATTTAGACCACTTACGTGTATTCGGATGTCTTTGTTTTGTTTTAGTACCCGTAGAACTCCGAAACAACCTAGAGCCTAAAAGCAAGAAATGCATGTTTATTGACTATTCCACGACACAAAAGGGGTATAAGTGTTATGACCCCGAATCCCGCAGAGTTTATGTGTCTCGCGACGTGATATTCCTGGAAGATCGCGGCATATATGGAGACAAGAACTGGGACAACCTCAAAGATCTATCCGAACCCAATATTGATCGAGCCGCGAGCCTAAAGTTTCTCCTCCAACACTTAGGCATCTCAAATAACTCGGGACATCAACCGAATTCTTCTGGAACAGAATCGGTTGGGTCGGATTGTTCCCATCCGGAGTCCCCGAGTCGCGCTCCAACGATATCCCACGTCTCGTCGCCCGTACCTCCTAAGCCGGGCACGTCCGACTCTGACCCAAATGTCTTACAAAGACAGCCCTTTCTGACGGGAATGACTCTTCAAACACGGTCTCGATCCCAATGTCTGATCCAGCCACGATTGTCAATCTGGTTGCGACTTCAAGTCCGACCGCGCATACCGATCAAGCTGAGATTCTTACGACGTCTACTCCACTCGAAGACCACTCTACTCCTAATTCCCCGTCTTCTCAAGCTCAGCCTCTTCGCCGGAGCACCCCATTGTGGAGAAATCTGTCTAATTGGAGAGAGCCACGAGCCTATTACAATGCATATGCGGTGTCTCATCCCGACCAAGTGGTATTCACTATTGACCTTTCACCTTATGCTTTTAAGGTTTTTCTTGGGAAGATTGAATTGGATTAGGTTCCTAAGACATTTGTCGAGGCAAGCCAAACCCGTGCTTGGATGGATGTGGTCACCGATGAAGCTACGGCTATGGAAACCAATCACACATGGGTTGAAGCCGACTTACCTAAGGGAAAGCGGGTTGTCTCCTGCAAGTGGGTCTTTACAATCAAATACAAAGCGAATGGTGAGATTGAGTGGTACAAGGCACGGTTTATCGCACGCAGCTTCACGCAGACTTACGGCAAAGATTACACCGACACCTTCGCTCTGGTTGTCAAGCTTCATACAGTAAGAGTTGTGCTTTCCTTATCTACTAACTTGTCTTGGGATTTGTGACAGATGGACGTCAAGAACACCTTCCTTCAAGCTGACCTTGAGGAAGAAGTTTATATGACCCCACCACCGGGATTTGAGTCACGGTTCACACCCGGGAAAGTTTTACGGCTGCGGAAAGCCATATATGGCTTGAAGCAACCTCCGCGAGCATGGTACCACAAACTGAGCCACACCCTTCGGGACCGAGGCTTCCACAAGTCTGAAGCAGATCACACCTTATTCACTTTGACGGGTCCCCAAGGCATTGTGGTGGTGCTTATTTACGTAGATGACCTTATCATCACGGGTGATGATAAGGCAGGTATTACTCAAACCAAAGCTTATCTCCATTCTGTTTTTGACATCAAGGACTTGGGGGAGTTACGGTACTTTCTTGGAATCGAAATTTGCCGTTCTTCGGAAGGCTTATTTCTTTCCCAAAGAAAGTAAACTCTTGATCTTTTATGTGAGACCTTCCCATCATGGAAGTCCGAGTTGGGACTGAGGGCGAAAGTCTCGTCGTAGTTTAGCGACCTTGAGCTCTAACAGAAGAGCGGCAAGAGCGTCTCTGAGGAATGGAAAACTCGAAACCTGTCAGGACACCACTTGAAGACGGTTACAAGGTCAATCGAGAGGGGGAGGAAAACGATGAGCCATATGAGGATCTGATGCTCTATATACGGCTCGTAGGTAAGCTCATTTACTTAACCATAACCCGTCCTGACCTTTCCTTTGCAGTCAACCAGGTCAGCCAGCATATGCAAGTTCCAACAGTGTACCATTGGAGAATGTTTGAGAGGATCCTTTGGTATATTAGAGGAAGCTCGAGCCAAGGAATTTGGATGGGTAAGAACAATGGTACTACAGTCTCTGGATATTGTGATGCTGATTGGGCAGGTGATAGGAACAATAGGAAGTCTACCACGGGGTTTTGCACATTCATTAGAGGGAACTTAGTGACTTGGAAGACTAAGTAGAAGAAATTTATGGCATGCTCTACAGCGGAAGTAGAATACTGGGGCATGAGAAAGCTCACAGACGAACTGGCTTTGCTCCGAAGTATCCTTCGGGATTTAGGTTGTGACACCAAGGACCCGATCATCATGCACTGCGACAATCAAGCCGCAATCCACATTGCCAACAACTCAGTCTTCCATGAGAGAACAAAGAGTATTGAGGTGGATTGTCACAAAGTCCGAGAGCGCATCGCTAAGGCCGCAAGTACCAAGGTTTGCAATCACATTTATAGCAAACTTGGTCTTGTGAGTCTTGAGAGCCCTTGACCTCATGTTCCCTAACTTCAAAGTATGCATGCTCCTTTTCCCTCATTAAGGTTTTGTCCCACTCGGTTTTCCTTAATGAGGTTTTTACCGAGGTGTAGGCTTTGGAGTTTCCAATCTAAGTCTCGACTTTGTTGAGGCTTAGCTTGAGGGGGAGTATTGGCCAAGCATCCTTACTCAACCACATGTCCCATAATCCCAGAGGTTGAGTGACCTATCCTCGGGAAGTTAGGGTCGGTCTGTACGGTACGGATCCGTACGGTACGATCCGTATGACCCGAGCCCAAATTTCCCCGAAGGGTCACGTGCGTTCCGAACATTCGAGGGTTCGAGTGACCTCTCGGGACAGAAGGAGTAGTCCATACGGTACGATCCGTACAGTATAATCCGTACGACCCGAAGATCCGTACGACCTGAAGGATGTGTGTGTGCGACCCGAATATCCCCGAGTCTCGATGAAGGTCTGAGAATAAGCCGAAGTGAACCAGGCCCATATTCAGCCCATAAGGAGAGAAGACGGCGCTCCTCGTGACCGTTGGAGGATAACATTACCGTTGTGGATAAGGTGGTCCCAACGGTCACCTTCCTTGTGGTCCCCGGCGGCTCCTTTTTGTCTTATTCTGAGTATGAATGTGGCTTGTAAATCCTTTTGCTTTTGAGATTAAGAAATTTTTTCTGAAATTTAGGGTTTGCTTTTGGGAGTAAGAATAATGGTTATATGACTCGATTTCGATTTTCAATCTATGTGCGTCAATTGACTAGTTTAGTTGTATGGTTTCACTTGAGTAGCTTGTTTTTCATCATCGATGTTGTATGATGTTTACTTATTCCACGTGGATTGTAAAAGGAATATATATATTGTTATTTTTTTTGCTTGAAATAACAATCTGAATATTAATGTTAGTTTTGTCTTTGGCGATCATAGTTCTTACATTTTGATTGGTTGTTTGATAGTCGTTTCACAATTCATTGGATGATACTATTTTGAATTTTGCTTCTTGTGTTGTAGATATGTATATTGAACGTCGGTGAGACTTATGTAGACTCTCATTAGATCCTTTTTCTGTATGCTGTACAATATAACTTTAGTGATCATAAACATACGAAATGGCATTCTGCATCATATTCTTATAATTACTGAGTAAGATTATACTTGTTAGCTAGATTTTCTTACAATAGGATGCTTGAAAGTATCTTTGTTATGGTATTCCTATCAATCTCTTAATCTCTTATTTGTACTGAGTTGATGGAGCTTAAATAGTCTTTTGTTTTGCTGAAATGTTTCGATGATTCATGTAATAATCAAGCGTATGTAGAATAGCTTTTCTCGTTTTCTCTGATTTTTTTGCAGTGTGTTTTTTGTCCATTATTACGTTCTGATTCTAGGAAGCGTACTTTGCTATAATAGTTAGATTTGTAAGCTCTTCGTTTTCGATCACAAGTGTTTGTAACTACTGCTAGAAGCTATTCGCATTCCAACCAAGTCAGGGACATCCAATCTCCAGAAGCATATCGGTGTGTGTAAATTGTACAAGGCTTGGTTGGAATCTCAAGCCAATCAGCAGCCGGTTTTAAGCACGGATGGAGGTGTGAAGATAGCTAAAGTACCCGAGTATGTGTTTAGACAAGCGTCAAACGAGTTGCTTGTAGGAGCAGAGTTACCATTGTCATTCATTGAATGTGCAGCCTGGAGACAGTTTTGTTACACGGTTAGATATTTTTTGTTTAAGTTTAGAATCACTTCATGATACATGTTCATGTAAACTAATTGTGATTTGCTATTTGTTTTTCTATTCAAATGAATCTCTTATGCCTCATTCAAGGAGGAGTAATCAAAGGGACATTGTCAAAATGTATGAGGAGAGAAAGGCTACGCTTAGGAAGTGATTTTTACACAATAATCAAAGAGTATCTGTTACAATAGATATTTGGAAGTGTCAACCAACTGGTAATCAACTGATTAGTTTCTAATTTTTTTTCTCTTGAACTCATAGATGTTTACATTGAATTCACATATGCTTAGTTTCTTAATTTTTTCTGTTGAAACCATAGATGTTTGACATTGAAATCATAGTTTTTCTTAAGATTCTTGAACTTTGAGTGTTTAACCAATGTATACTTGCATAAATTATACTTGCATAAATTCATTACGCATCTCTTGTGAATACTATAATTAAGAATTCGTATAGATTATTTGATTTTCTTGTAATATAATTCACTTTACTTTTACATTCCTTTTTAGGATTTAAGATCAATTTTCTTTTACAATTCTAATGGTGAATTTTTTAGTGATCTCTGAGACATCATTTCGTTTTTTTCGTTTTAGACATCATTTTCTTATTCTTATCAAAACTTTCCATCGGACAAAAGCATCTTCATAGCATTGCATATCGCATGAACTCTAATTCCATGTTTGGTCAAATAATTTAATAGATCCAATCGATACCATTGTTTGGAAAAAACAAACGGTTGAAACAAAAATTAAAATAATGACTGAAGATTTAAGATATTGATAATCAATTCATAGAGGTACTTTTGGACGAAGGCAGAGAAGTTATTCATAGACTTACTTGTCTTTTTTCCGCAATGTGAGTTAATTTGTGATTTACATTGATTATGAACTTACTACTTTTGTTTTATCTTTTTAAATTAGAGGTGCTTCTTACATGGTCGTCACAATCCACTACATCAATCTCACTTGGACACTTAAGAAGATGATTATTTGTTTCAAACCTGTAACCGAACACAAAGGTCAGACTATTGCAATTGTACTTTTAGACTGTTTAGCTGAGTGGGGAATCAAGAGGATTTTTTGCATTGTAGTCGACAATGCAACATCTAACACTTCAGCTTTAAGGAAGTTTGAAAGTAGTTTTAAACTAGGTTCAAATAATGCATTTGTCTTGGATGGTGAGATGCTACATATGAGATGTAGTGGACATATAATTAATTTGATTGTCAAGGATAGTTTAGCTGATGCAGATGATAGTATATGTGCAATTCGTAATGTTGTCACTTATCTTTGATCATCTACGAATATGATGAAATCATTTGAGCTTAAAGTTGAGTTTGGAAAGATGAGAAGAGGTACTTTACCACTAGATGTGAAGACTAGGTGGAATTCAACATATCTTATGTTAAAACAAGCTCTTAGATTTCGGGTTGCATTTGAGAAAATGTTAGATGAAGACAACCTTTACTATGATTATTTCTCAGAGTTAGAGAATGGGGAAATTAGGAAATGACCTCCTAAGTGTCATGATTGGGACGAGGTTGAGAGACTTCGTCATTTTCTAGTTATTTTCTATAACTCAACTCTTATTGTCTCAGCCTCTACATCATTGAATTCACATGACTGCTATGATGAGATAGTGACCATAGCATCAAATCTAACTGAACTTATAACAGAAAATGATAGTCAACTGAGTACAAAAGCTAGTGCAATGCTTACAAAGTTTGTAAAGTATTGGGATGGACTGAAAAATACCAACAAGATGTTGATAGTAGCGACAATTTTTGATCCTAGGAAGAAAATGCAGTTTGCAAAACTAGGTTTTGAAACATTACATGGGAAGGATTTTGTTGAAGCTAAGTAGATGAATGAGTCAGTCTTGTTAATTTTGAGGACTATGTTCGATGAGTATAGTGATAGACATCATGGGAATACAAATGTTCAATCACAGTTTTCACAATCTCAGTCATCTCGAGCTATTTCCTCTAGTATATGGGACAATATTTCACATACTCTCATGGTGGAAAGCTGACAGCTTTAAGCTCCCTATACTCTCACAGATTACTCGAGATGTATTTGCAATGCAAGTGTCATCGGTTGCATCTGAGAGTGCTTTTAGCACAAGTGGTCCTATTATAACTCCAACCAGAAGTTGTCTTTCTCACTTTACCGTTGAAGTGTTAATGTGCATGGAGCAATGGATAAAACAAGACTTAAAAGGTGAATCAAATGACCTCACCATTGGACAAATTCTTGCTGATATTGAAGAGGCTGACAATCTTGAGAGAGGTAAAGTTTCTTATTTCCATTGGACATATTATTATGTTATCTTAAAAGAGGTAAAGTTTCTTATTTCAATTGGAGGGGTAAAGTTACTAGTTTGTCGTTGTTATTGTAGAGTTTGCAAATTCAATCCCTATAGAAGACTAGACAAATAAGGTACATTACTTTGAATTAATCAGATTTATATTAGTGATTGTTGCATAACATCTACTTTTTGTGTTGCAGAAAACGAAGAAGTGCATGTCAATCGGGGATCAAAGAGTTACAATTCTCGGGCTGTTTGCTAAATGTCGTATTACATTATATGTTATTTTTTTAACTTTTTGTATTGCAATATTTTGTTTGCTTTTGGAACTCTCAATCTCAAAAAAAAAATTGATTTTAGGTAAGTTTTGTAAGTACCCGATCCGGACCCGAATCAAACCCAAAATTTATATATGTTCGGGTATCAATCGGGTCCTAAACAAAATACTAAACCCGACCCAAACCCAAAATGTACCAACCTGAACCCGAACCGAATTTCTAAAATACACGATCGGGTCCTCTATGTCTAAACCTGAAATACGCAAAACCCGAAAGACCCGACCCGATCGGATCCGAGTACTCGAATGCCCAGGCCTAGGATAGTGTATTTGTTAACTATGCAACTCTGAGGCTAGTAATCAGTTGCTCAAATGCAACTTTACCCCATGGATATCTCTCAAACCTAACACGATCATGACTAGTTTTCCAGCAAAAAACAAGGAGCCTACTATTAGGGTGCATACCATAGATATCCACACTCTTTTCAGATCAACAAAAGTAGGACCATCACCATGTATTAAGTCCATCTCGGTCCACAAATTCCAACTACCAAGACTTGTATCTTCTTCACCCGGCAGCTGACAATTAAGAGTCGTAATTTCCTCGAACTCATTCAAGGAAAAATGAACTCATTCAAGGAAAACTGAACCCACCAGGCACCACATCTCATACTCCCTTTTTTTTTAAGTTTATTTTCCAATAGCTGCTGCAAATGCCTCCTAGTCCATTTGTAATCCACAGCTGCAAGCTTAAGCAACACTCCTACAGAAGAATTTTGCTCGATGTCAGTGTAAGCATCTTCCCTAATACCTCTCATCATATGCACAAACTCACTAAGAAGACTATGATGGTTAATGCTCTTCTTTATCAATCTCGCTACATCATCTCAATAAAACCTCATAGGGTATTTTTTCCCGCTTCTATAGTTGTTCAGTTCAAACAAAAAAAAAGAGACAGAAACAAATCAGATTTAGTCTATCAATCATAAGGTCAAACCCTCTGCTAAGTCCACCACAAATTATACCAATCAACCAGAGAAGTTTATCAATCAACCATAAGGTTTACCACACATCCCATAAAGCCTACCAAACTCGACAAACGACTAAGACAAAATCTACTACTCTGTCATTGATTCATACCAGAGCCTATCACATAGAAAAACAAAATCAAGTCTACCAACATAGTGTACTAAATATAAAGTCGATCAATCAATAACCATACTCTACCACACTGTTTGCAAAGTCTACTAAACATTAACTAACGCAGTCCAAATCATTAACAAGAATAAGCGTCTACCACAAAACTTGCAAAGTCTACTACACTTTCATTTAAAAATTCCAAATCATGAACATATATACACAACTTTTAAGCAAAGTCTAATGATTCTTACAACGTTTATCACATACTAATGAACCAACATTCTAAAAGTACAACAAAATTTCGATAATTAGTTCCTAAATTCTAAGATTACCACAAATCTTATAAGATTTCAAAACCTAGATTCGAAAAACTGAGTTCCAAATCCGACAAACACAAGCAAAGCCGTCAAACAGAAGAAACAATACATTGTTAGAGAAGAGAAAACGAAGAAGTGAAGGTTTTCTTATCTTCAATATGAAGAGACGGGGCCGAGAGGAGAAAGTGTGGCGAAGAAGATGGAGATACGAGAAGACAAAGAGATGGTGTGGAGGAGATATACGACAGCAAGAGGAGAAGGTGAGTCAGAGAAGATGGAAGAATGTGAAGAAGAGGAGAGAGAAAGAGAAGCACCGATGGAGGCGGAGAGAATAAAAGAGAACAGAGAGAGGTGGTAAGAGAGGAGAGGAGAGAGGACAAAGAGATGGGTTTTTTCGTGAAAATGTTTGCTTTTTTATGACATTTTAGTAATAAAACAAAAATTATAAGTTATTTAAGACTTTTCCATATTTTTTCAATTTTCAAACATCACACAAACCATATTAATAAGTAATCATATAATACATACCATATTAGTAATTAACTCATATATGTATCTATAAAAACCAATCTTTTTGTATTATCCTTTATCCTTTTTTCTCTTTTGTTCATCTTCAAGTTTCAAAAGTCTCTTGGATACAACAGGTATATATTTCCTCTTCCTTTTCAATTTATCTAACGGTTTTTGATTAAATAAAAAATGATACAAAGTTACGATCAAAAACATGTGTATACTTCTCTTTTATTCAATTATTATCCCAAATTCAATTAGTTTATGAACTTTGATCTATGCTATGTTGTTTTCACGATGATCTGATTAATAACTTTCTAGAATTGGAAGTCAACTGTATGGAAACTCCGTTGCTTTCGTCAAACGATAATGAAGTTGTTGATCATAAACCGAAGTTAACCAGTTTGGTTTCTACAATGAAAGCCAAGTTTTTTAGCGATCTACCTCAAAAACTTCGATCTAAATTCGATCCGGAGAGTCCTTTTCACCAAGATATCACCAAAGCCATAGGTCTCAAAGGAGGTAAGTATAAATCAAAGTGTCTTCATATTTATTTCAAAGTGTCTTACTTTTCATAAGACTCAACTACTAAAGCCTAAAACCAAGGGTGTTGTTTAACTTATATGAAAAGGAGTATTATGAAAGACAAATGGCAACATTAAAATCTTTTGAGGCAGTAGAAAGTTTCATATTTCGATCAGATGAGTATGTGATCGATGAAAAATACTAGAAGAAGATCGAGCTGAGAGAGCTGCACAAGAGTTTGCCATGCAAATCTATAATTGGGCTAACATCTTCTTACTTGCTCTTAAGGTGTTGTGACTTGATTTATTGAACCACTTTCTAACAGTTTCTTAATGACATCTCTACTCATCAAATGTTCTAAAATGTGTAAATATATGCTACAATAAAGAGTGGATCCATAGCCGTTGCAGCATCAACACTCGACTCTTTGCTTCTTCTAGTGGCAGGAGGAATACTTTGGTTTACACATTTGTCAATGAAGAACGTAAATATCTACCCATACCCCATTGGAAAAATTAGGGTTCAACCTGTTGGAATCATCATTTTCACCGCTGTTATGGCCTCTTTTGGGTATATATATTCATCTATATTCGGGAATTTCTCTAAATTTTATCACTACAAAAAATAAGGCTATTCCAGACGGGAAAATTCTTCAGGATTAGACTGCTTTTCGACAAAACCCAAAAGGTTTTTTTCCATTTAAAGGTTGTCAAAAATAAAATCTTGTTTGTATGAAATTCTTGACGGTTTTTACAACCATATTTCGTCGAGAATATGAATCATGAGCAATTGCAATCAATCAGTATCAAACTTGCCTTATGGATCTACTGCAAAAGCTCGAGAAATCACATATAGTTCGTGCATGCGCAGAGGTAAACATATGTGTATATATCCTTATTATTTCATGTAAAAATGGAGATTGATTGCTGAGTTTTGATATAGGATTATCATTTTGATGTGGTTACGAACGTTCTCGGATTGATTGCGGCCGTTCTCGGGAATGCATACTATTGGTGGATTGATCCTTCTGGTGCTAGTCTCTTAGCCATCTACACTATTGCTAATTGGTCTGGGACCGTTATGGACAATGCTGGTAACTAATTCTTGTTGAATCCGTATGGATTTTGTCTGGATATCTACAAGAAATAAGGCTATTTCATTATGATTTTGTTTTTGTTTGTGTGTATAAAGTGTCATTGATTGGAAAATCAGCTCCTCCAGAAGTACTACAGAAGCTAACCTACTTAGTGCTGCGACAAGGAGCGGATATCATCAAACGAGTGGATACTGTCCGTGCCTATACATTTGGTGTTCTTTACTTTGTCGAGGTAATTGCAGATCTTAACTTGCTCTACATCAAATGAAACAATGAAGCCAGAATAAAAAATAAAGGAAAGAATTGCTCAAATAGAGCAAAATTATATTGTAATTACTAGAATAGTTTTTGTCAAAAAAAAAAAAAAAGCATCAAGGGTGTAATTACGGTTACACCCTTAAAACAAAAAACTGATGTCTTCTTCTATTTTCTTCTTCTTCTCAGGTTAGTTTCATACCCGAAAAAGAAAGAAACTTATAGTGTAAACCGTCGTCGTTAACTTCTCTTGATTTTGTTTCTTCCTCGTCTTACTCAACGTGTTCTTCACTGTATTTCATACTCGTTGTCTTCTTCTTCATCTTGTTCTTCATACTCGTCGTCTTCATTGTCGGTAAGTTTCTTCTTTTCTTTATCCTCTGCTCCTCTTCTGCTTTTTCTTCTTTTTCGTAAGGGCATTTGAGTTTAGGGTTGACGTAGACATTGGGTTTCTCGATTTTGCGAGATTTTGATTTTTCAATTTTGCGACATTTGGGTTTTTGTTCTTCACTAACTTATTCTATGTCTAGTAGATTTCTTCCCCAGTCTGAGCCAATGTGATATAGTTCGTAATTAGTTGTGAGTGTAAGGGTGAAGAAGCGATATGATACGTGTAATACAGTTAGTATGATGTTGGGTAGAGTTAGGTCGTAGGGGGTATAGTTGGATTATAGTGTAGTAGAGTTACCTTGTAGTGTAGTCGAGTTAGTCTGACGTGTGATAGAGTTAGATTTAAGAGAGGTAGAGTTGGTTTGAAGTGTAATAGAGTTAGGTTGTAGTATGCGGTATAGTTGGATTCCGTGTGGTAGAGTTGGTATGTAGTGTAATAGAGTTAGGTTGTAGTGTGCGGTAGAGTTGGTATGTAGTGTAATAGAGTTAGGTTGTAGTGTAGTCGAGTTAGTCTGACGTGTGATAGAGTTAGATTTAAGAGAGGTAGAGTTGGTTTGTAGTGTAATAGAGTTAGGTTATAGTATGCGGTATTGTTGGATTCCGTGTGGTAGAGTTGGTATATAGTGTAATAGAGTTAGGTTGTAGTGTGTGGTAGAGTTGGTATGTAGTGTAATAGAGTTAGGTTGTAGTGTAGTCGAGTTAGTCTGACGTGTGATAGAGTTAGATTTAAGAGAGGTAGAGTTGGTTTGTAGTGTAATAGAGTTAGGTTGTAAGAATGTATTGTTGCGTAGTAGTTTGGTTGAGTTGGGTTTTATAATGCTTATCGTTTGTTTTCTTTCATCTTTAGATATGGCAGACAAGAAGTACCCGAAGAAATTTCTCACACACGGTGTACAGGTGATGAAGAATCAAAGCATCAACCATTTCTGCAATCTAAAAAACATCAGTAATTTGATCAAGGGTATTGGTGAGGATATCCAACTCGACCAAACAGAGGACTAACTCGACCAAACAGAGGACTAACTCTACCATATAGGTTATCCAACTCGACCAAACAGAGGACTAACTCTACCATACAGTTGATCCAATTCGACCATACAGAGGACTAACTCTACCATACAGGTGATCCAAGTCGACCATACAGGTGATCTAACTCGAACAAACAGAGGACTAACTCAGCCACACCAAAAGCCATAGGAAATATGTTGAAGTTACCATCTTGCATGGTAGCGGTTAGTAGAGTACCTTTATACTTCCCTAGCAAAAATGTATCATCGACAACAACAACCTTCCTCATGTAGGGAAAACCCCTAATACTTGCATCGAAAGCGATGAAAAGAAACTTAAACCTGTCTTGCCCGTCAACTTCGAGCTTTATTAGAGTTACGGGATTCGCTCTTCTAATAGCAAACAAGTACGACGGAAGTTCCTCATAATTACTTTCCGAACTTCCGGTAACTAGGGCTCGTGCTTGGCTTAGAGTACGGTGTGCTTTCCAGTACTTCATCTACATAAACGTCAGACTTAAATGTTACACTAACTCTACCATACGTCACACTAACTCTACTACATTGCAATCTAACTCTACCACACACTACACCCTAACTCTATTACACATAATCCAACTCTACCACACTGTCAGACCAACTCTACTAATACGTCAGCACTGCAGTCTAACTCTACTACACTGCCAACTATATCAAACGACAGACTAACTCTACTACACGTAATCCACAGACTAACTCAGCACTACAATCTAACTCTACTACGAAGATTAACTCTACCATGGCGTAAAATTACGTTTGTACCTTTAGACCGAATCGCTTGCTCATTGAATCAGCAACGTGTTGAGGAAGAACAGATGGCCCAATTCCACCTACGAATTCCAAGTATAATCTTCCTAAGACTTTCGTTGACGCTTGTCGTGCACGACCTCATCTCTCCGTAACAGAACAACTATGTTCTCCCATATAGTTCCGGACAAAGAAACATCCACCATCGTCGACAGGTGAAGCTCGCACTCTCCATTGACAGTTTGGTACCCAACATTTCACATCCAACACTAGCTTCGATGAAGCAACAACATCGAAGTCAAACCTCTGTAAGACAGAAAGTATTTTTAGCCTGGTCATGAGTTCTTTTTTTGATGAGTATCGTTGCCCAACAACCAATGCGAGTGCTGACATTTCTATGTCCAAATACTCAGCATTCAAATCTAACCCCGTTGCTTGCTCCGACAGGTTTTTCTTCTTTTCTTCCTTCGATTTTCTATGAACACTAATATAATCTTCATCATCCGAGCTTGCGCCATCCATATCATCGCAACAGTCGAATCTGAATTCCACATCCTCGTCCTCAGCATGTTCACCTTCATGTTTTACATTTTCTGGTATACGCTCATTGTTTGGTCCACCTCTACTAAACACCGGATCAACTCTACTACACCGAACATACGAGGCATCATTCTTCGACTTACATTGAAATTTCTCGTCAACGTTTCTCCAACTACACAGACCTTTTTCAGGGTAACTCACTGAAACACGAGATCTAGTGGTAATTTCGACACATAGACTCATTGCTTCTTTACGAAATTGTGAAACAAACACTTACAATTGTCTATCATTGCTCACAATTACAGGGGGAGTATCTTCTGGTAGTGACTGAATGACAACATTTGGCATGTAGCTTAGTTTTAGCTCATGAAAATGTGCATCCAAACCAAAATCGGCATAGACCATCTCCAGAAATTCATCGAGCCTTAAATCTTCGACAATGCCTATGATTCGACACCCATACGACTGGTCCACCGAAAATATCCATCGATTTTCATTAAAACTCCATATCCCACAAACCAAAATGATTTGATCCATAGATCCAAACATAAACAGAAAAAGCAAAGGAGCAGTGAAGAAGTAAAGGAGCTTCAAGAAAGCTACAATGGCGTCACTTATGGAGGAATCAGTTGGATGCGCGGCAGATGAGGTAATAACTGAGGGGTAAATACATAATTTAAGCTCTACTACGGAAGTAGGCTAGGTTTCCAAAACTAACTCTACCATACTGCACTATGTCCGTGTAGTAGAGTTGATTAGAGCACAAACAACAACTCTATTATGCTGGAAATCTAACTCTACTAAGCACACTTCACCTCTATCACACTGGAAATCTAACTCTACTACACACGAAATTTCATTAATGTCAACTCTACTAAGCATATTTTAACTCTACTTGCGCTGGAACTCTAACTCTATCATACTGCACTTTGTCCATGTGATAGAGTTGATCGCTTACGTGGCAGATTTCATTAATGGCATTTTCGTAATAACGTTTTTTTTTCCTCATTACAAAAGGGCTAAATGGTATATAATAAATTAAAAAAAACTATTCTAGTAATTTACAAACATTTGCTCTATTTCAATAATTAACACTTAATTTCGCTCTAATCTAGCAAATCACCCAAAATAAAGAGAGTAGAAATATCAAATAAAGAGAACAAAACAGCAGGCATAGGATTCTCTTTTGAAGACTCTTTAGGCAACGAATTTGAAGGCTTCTCGAGTTTCCAGATGCATGTTGCATCACCCTTTGCTGCGGAAGCCATTGCGATAAAGACAGCCATGGAGAAAACCTTAGACTTTCGGGATCCACTCCATTGAAATCAAATCTATTTCTCAGCAACTCATATGAGCAATCAACAACAACTCCCCAATTTCAGAGGTGTATGGAACTTTAGTAGATATAGCCTCCCTCGTTGATCTGTTCAACAACATATCTTTTTATAATGTTAATCACCGATTCAATAACCGAGCGGATAGCTTAGCTCAACAATGCCTTTTGGCTTTTGTAAACCATTTTAATGTAAATGATTTCAGTGTCAAAAAAAAGAAAAAAGAAAAGAGAGTAGAAATCCAAAAGTAAGAAAAAAGTCTAAAACTGTAAGGATAAAAAGAAAAGAAGTATAGAATTGAAAGTTGTTTTGTGTTTTCCAGACGAATTAAAAACGTTCCGGATGATACAAAGTTATGAAACCCCTCACACTCCACAAGTCCAAAATCCCAGTTTAAATCAACACCAAACCCAAAACCTTATAATTTCAGAATAAAGAAAAGCTCAGGCCATTGGTCCTTGCAAATAAGTTATACTCTTCAACTTCTTTGCTCTTCTCTTTCGCTTTCGTATTGCCATTTCCAACGAGGTCGTACAATACCCCGTCTTTAGAATGAGCAGGCTTCAATTTACTTCCAGTTGAGAGACCAACAGGTCCGCTGAAATGGAATAAGGAGAAGCTGTCCTTACTTACATTCTGTGTTTCCGGTGGATCCAAACCGTTTACTTCCAGTAACGGCTCAAGATTATGGGTTTGTTCTTCGGTGTTTGTCTTGGAGAACTGCTGGAATACTGGAAGTGGCCCAG
This sequence comes from Lepidium sativum, assembly GCA_023374145.1. Lineage (NCBI taxonomy): Eukaryota > Viridiplantae > Streptophyta > Magnoliopsida > Brassicales > Brassicaceae > Lepidium > Lepidium sativum. Next base: position 18,643 of record JAKUCM010004446.1, on the reverse strand, counting down.
GATTAAAGAAGGGAGTTGTCGCATGATTCAGCGTGCTACCATACTGCAAGCACAGTGGGGAATCTCCGTTCATACTATATCCGAGCGGACCTGTGTAAAGATAAGGGTTTGGATGAGGAAACGGAATTAATCCGTTGGCTGGAGTCGCCCCCCAAGAGACCTGTGGTGCTTGATGGAAGTAGCTCATTGGTGAAGCAGCCTGAAAAACGGAAAACTGAAGATTCTGGTTTACCATTTGAGGAAACATGCCTCCTTGTGGTTGCACATCAACAACACCATGTGCCATTTTATTGCTACAGTTATTATCCTTGTTGTTCCCAGTTACGGCCATAGGAGTTTCCAAGACTTTACTCTTTCCAGTAGTATCTGTTATGAGGATATCGTTCTGAGTACCTACAATTATATTCTCTCTTCGATTAGATTGCTGACTGGTGTCTTCAGAATCAGAAGTGGAGGAGGAATCAGTGTTTCCGTTGTTTGAAGAAACCGTATTGTTCTCTCCCTCGCTCAGGCATGATGAGCAATTGTCTGAACTCGATGTACTGCTCATCATAGGATCTTTCAAATGCCACACATTCTTTGTTTCCTCGGACAGCATACTATTGTTATCTTTAAGCTTGGGATTATCCAACTTCTCTGAACCTTGAGAAAAAAGGTCAGACGGATGCTCAGCAACACCAGCGTCGTTCATCTCTTCAGCCTTAAATATTGATTCAGAATCAGAGTTGCTTCGTGGGTACTTCTTTGGCTCCATAGGCTCCCAAACTTGTTTTGAACCAACTCCCATCTTGCTTTTAACTCTTAACTGAGTATAGTCTTGATGAGCATATCTGTTGCCTCGAAGCACTGGCTTGGAGGCAACGGGAGCAGAATCCAAGTTGGATAAGGTTTTGGGTTCTCGCATGCTTCTGGTTGCAGAGATATTTGGTTCTACTTTTGGCCGGTATTCACTACTTGGTTTGCAACTGCAAGAATTAAAGTCAAACCTCTCACTGATCCTGTTGTCACAACATTGAAACTTCTCTTGAGACTTGATGCCATTCAGGCCACCAGTCTTTGAAGCTTTTACTCTTAACTGTCTGTTTGACCCATTGAATCCCCTTGCAGGCACTTCTAATCTATCATTACGGTATCTTGCCTCTGACCTACTGACAAAAGAAATATTCTCTGAATATCTACGTTTATCTGACCACCTCAAAGCATTATCGGATTGCACTTCTTTCCAATATCTTGCACTCCGGTGAACAGGTTTTTGATGATCATTTGAAAGGTACCCGTTCTCATCTTCAAGATCTATAATCTCCCTATCAGGACTATCACAGTAGTGATTTTCCATTCTTGGAGAAGGGCAACCATCTAAACACTGCCTTTCTTGTACATCAGGAGAACCAGGTGGAGATATATCTGCATCCCCAGCTTCAGTTTCCGACTCCTCACAGTGTATGGTATTGTTCATCTCTTCATCAAGGTTTGGAAGGTCTTCCTCTTCCCTTGATGAACTCAGAAGCATGTCTTTATCGCTATATTCAGGATTTTTCTTCTCCTTGCCTTTTTCTTTTTCCTTCAATCTCTCCTTTCTGCGAAGTTTTTTCTCTCTTTCTTTGATTCTTTTCTTCTCTTTCCGCTCCTCTTCTTCACGCTTTTCCTTTTCTTCTTCCTCAAGAAGTTTAACCTGCAGGAGTTAAGAAAACGGAATTGTTGGACATAATCTTGAGTAAATTGCTCCGAGTATCTTAGGGCAGAATGTTTACCTGTTTCTCCAAAGTAATAATTTCCTTGCAGGCGACATGTACACGTTGTTCTAATAGTTTCAATGTAAGACATACAAAGATACTGTGTGCATTTTGCCGAGCGGTTCCTTCCCTAAATGCTTTTTCAACCTAAGATATAATCAATAATAGGATCCAAATGAGTACTTAATAGAGCACGAAGATAAAAATAATAAAGTTTGGATTTGACGGAGGGTATAGTCAACATACCTGTTCCTTAAAAATAACTGTTGAAGCATCTAGAAGAAACTCTCGAGCAAGTTCTGGACTTTTTGCATGCTTTTGCGGACGGGAGCACTCACCATCAAGTTCATTCCCATCTTTGTCCATCATGTCTTCATCCTTTTACAGCACAGGAAGCAGAGAGATTTCTTTTAAAAACAGAAGAGATATATTTTTGGAATCTTAAACATTTGAGAACTTTGGGTCAACAAGTTAATGAATCTGGAATCTACCTCTTCTTCCTCAGCCTCTTCAGCATGCTCAAAAAACCTTCGGATGCTTTCCCCTCTCTTGATCGAGACAAAGCCATCCCCAACAACTAGCCTTCTGTGCACGCAGTTTTGACCTTTTAGTGCGTGGGCTTTTACTGATACCTCAGACCAGCGGCCATCTAATTTATAAGCTCTAAGGGTAATGTAGCACGAATTTAAGCCACGAAGGTCTAGGCCATTGACTTGAACTCTCCCATTCATACCAACGTTTTCATATTTGAGGATATCACATTTTCCTTCTCCAGTTCCAATTGCCCACTCAAAGTGATGATACATTCCAGCGTTCTCAGTAAAAGTTTCCCGCCAATCTACTTGCACCGAATCAATTGATACCTGTAATATTGCAAGTTTAATTGTGATCCGGCTTTGCAATAAAATTCTCTCTAGAATTATTGTAGTGGACTTTTCGAAAACCAGAACTTTGGCCAATAGTAGGAACGCACAAAGAAAACAATGTTAACATAGATAAATCACCTCATATAGGAAAGCTGTATCAGCAGCACAAAACCAGGTGGTACACCGAGGTTCTCTCCGCATTCGTTTCAGTTCCTTAAGCTCTTTGAACTCGCGAATAACATTTCGTCTGCAATCTCTGCAAAACCTTTTGCTGTCGAATCTGCAATTTGGAAAGTCCATTTATTATTAGCGTTGAGAACATAAAGCTATCCACATGACAAGGTAAAGAATACTGTTGTATAGCATGACTGGGTAGACACATCCTCAAAGTCCAGATACTGAAATGCAGTCATCTTCTACTTCAGAATGTGATAACATGAGTAGCGACATTTTCTGTTACTCATGACCCAGATCGTATCCAAACTTCTCGACTCAACTTTGATTAAATTAAGGAGTGACCTACCTGTACCTCAGTCTCTCCATAAAATCCTCCTCTTTCATCCTCAAAAGAGATTGTCGAGTTTCCTCGCTGAGTGCAGACCAGAAATCTACCAATGTATCACAAGAAAGCCTTGCAGTATGTAGGGCACACGTTTCTCTTGTACCATGCCCTCTACCATAGCTAACCATTCCTTGACTTATCCAACCCCGGCCTCCACCACCACAAGCATCAGGGTAAAGCAACTCACGTTCCCTTTCTCGAGCAGGGGCACTGTCGAACACCTGCTAGAACCAATAGATTAACTAGTTGAACTGGAGGGAATGGAAATAGGTAAATCTTGCATGAACTTACATTTTGAAGTCCTTTGAGAGACTTTCCGTACAAATAGCAATCAAGAAGTGTGAGTGATCCATCACGTGTCGTCGTTAGACCTCCCCATGGATGAACAGACGGATCTTGCATCTCATCCACACATCCGTTACTGACAACTGAGTTACACTCATTTTGATAAGCCCCTGTTTGGTTGCAAGGAGAATTCCCTATTGATCCCTCATGCAAGGACTTCCCATGCATAACAATTTGCAAGAAACCTTCGAGAAGTAGGCCATTGCATCTGGAACAGTACATGTTCTTACGAGCTTGTTCAAACAGAGTCTGTTTGTCAATCTTGAGGAGTTCCTGCCTAGATTTCGGCGACAGCTCACTCCAGAACTACACACAAATAGAAAGCAATGTGCTTTGGATTAATGATTTATCATCACAAGAACAAAAAACAAGGATAGGAAATGTGAACAGACATGGAGGAAAGATTATTAACACTACTAACGGTTCAAAACAGGAAAAAAAAACTGGACGAGAACAATTTGCAGTGTTTCATAGTGACAGAGAATCCTCCAAAACAAAGAAACGGATATAACTAAGATCTGAACTAAAACTTCGATTGATACAATCAAAGGTAGACATCTCCAGCTAAATAAAATCTGCCATATACACCCATTAAAGAATAAAGCAGATGCAAATATCAAATCTGAGGTAAGTGAACGTCGGAAAATGCCGAGAAAGCTAATCTCGAAACAATGGGATAAGTACCTTTTGGAGCTGATTGTAGCTAACTCCATCGATTTCCTTTGACCAGAAGCCAAAAGAGTATTGGTCATTCCCGTGTGCTAAACCTGGCATCATTTACAGTGTCTTGTTTTCATCAACCAATGTTTTCATTATTTCTCTCAATAACGGTCCCAGACTGAAGAAAAACCCAATCAGGAACCGATTCAATTCCGTTGAATCAGAGCAGAAAAACACCAAATCCAATCGGAAAACACAACAAAACAATCGATCGCTGTAAATCGGAGACGATATAAAAAATAAAAGAAAAGAAGGAAGAGTCCGATAATGAAAATTCCCGGGAAAAGTTGAAGGCAGATCCTGACAGAAAGAAAAACGAATCGAATTGGAGAAAGCCGCAAATCAGGGTTCCTCTGGTCGATGACGATGACGATGAGATTCGCGGCTGCGTCAAATATTCTAGAGAGATGAGATGTGTAAACTTATAAAGAAGGCTGGACCTGGTAGAAATATTATACAGGGCGCGGTTAAAATGATCACACTATAACCAACTTTTAATTATATTTTCCTTTCTTTTCTTTCTTTTTACTTGCCTACTCCATTTTAACAACACCTTAAATATTACTCAAATTCTAAACATTATATCGTCAAAAAACAAAATTTATCACGTCCAACTACATTATTACATATATCATATTTTTCTTTATTTACTTTTGTTTTTCTTTTTCGCGCTTTTTTTGTCAACGGTTATATTTACAATTACCAAACTGTCATTCAAATTCTAAGCATTATATTGTAAAAATAAAATTTATTATGTAAAGTTACATAACTACATTAAAAAAGTTTTTATAAGAAAATGATATCGTTCGTTAGAAAGAAAACCGCGTTTGAAATTAGTCATACTAGAAATAATTTTGTGATATCTTTCTTTATTTACTATTTTTTCCTTTTTCGCGTATTTTTTGTAAATAGTTATATTAACAAATGCTGAACTAGAATTCAAATTACATGCAGTTACTTAAAGTTAGCTTTCGATTGAAAACTACATTTATGAATATATAAAGTTTAAATGATAACAGCCTAATGTAGCTTAATTTGGTTGAATCTAGACTTTGGCTGAATTTTTATTTTAACTTTTCAGAAAGATCTCGTTTAATAAATTAAAATAAAATAGTAATAGAAGAATTTGGCTGAATTTAGCGAAATTATAAATATTAATTTAATAAAAAAAATATTAAATACCTCAAAAAAATTAATTAAAAAAGTTATTGAAAAATTTAATTAATACTTAAAAGTTAAATAACAATTAAGAATATTATAAAAAAAAGTAAACTTTCATAATATTTGGTTGATATATAATGAGTATTCTATAAAATTAAAGTAAATTTAATTTAAAATAAAGTGTATCAAACCGAGCTATAATTGAATATATAGTTGAAAGAAATCTAGATTCATAAACTTCAGAAACCAAATATAAAGTTGAGTCACACCAAAAGCAAAATAGGAGTATTCAAATATACGAAGTACAATTATATACCCAAAAGAAAAATTGTTAAAAAGTTTAATATTTATATATATCCATAATTAAATTATAAATTTGATCATAATATTATTCATTTTGGAAAGAAATAACAAAAAAACTCCAAAAATATTCAAAAAAAAAGTTAGAAAATTTTAAATATATATAGATTCGAGTCCGATCAAAACCAAATAGTTCGCATAAAATTCAAACATGTAACAAAGTACCACAATCAAGCATATCCTATCTATACCGAAATGAGTTCAAGCCATAAAATATGTTAGAATAAGTGCTAAGTGAGTGAGATCAAAAATTTGAAAAACTTTCTAAACACAACGTGGGTCCTGCATGTTTATATATAACAAGAAATATATAAATTATTTTATTATTTATAATTAATTATATATTTATTTAAATATTATTTCAAATTTTAAATAATTAAAATAGATGAAATTGTAAAATTGTTATATGTACGAATAATAACTGAATTTTTGAATGAACTAAATCCAGCTAAATTGTAGAATATATGGTACCATTTACGCTCATAATTATATGATAAGGATATTTTTCCTATTATTGGAGGTAATTAAATTTACATATTAGTAATACTTAAATATAAATAATAATTAAAGAAAAAATATATACATTTATATTTTGTGGATATTGGCTTGGTCCAATAGAATCACGTGTGGCCCAGAAGACTTTTTTATGGATTTAGCTTAATTCGGTTATGGCTCATGATGAATAGAAGCTTCATGATTTCTGTTAGGCTTCACGGCAAACAAACCATCGTTGACGGAATCTGTGTGTAACAGATTTGATTCCCGTCATCGAATCTACTTGTGTGAGAGAGAGAGCTGAATATATGAGGCTTGGTATTCTCTATGATGAGTGGTGTGAGCAAGAGTGGTATTGAGTAGTTTTATCTTCGGTATTGAGCTTGTTTTCTTACTGTGATTTTGGGGTTTATCAGGTGAGAGGAAGAAGCTTGTATAGCCATTGAATAGCATCTAAGAACTCTGTAATCTCTCTCAGATATCTATTGGATTCTCCAGGAAGTCAATCTCGGCGTGAGTAGGCTGCTACATTTGTAGTGGAGGCTGAACACGTTAAATCTCGTGTGTGTGCCATTCTGTGTTTTGTACTCGATCCTATTTGATGTGTTTTGTTCATAGTGTTCGTCAGATTTGCTTAATAGGTTTTACAACATCTGGTATCAGAGCCTCAGGTTTGTTGTGTTAAGGATCGAGGTGGAGTAGTTTAATGGAACTGGTGACTATATGCTGTGGAAAGAGAAGCTTATAGCGCATCTCGAAATATTGCGATTGTCGGATGCGTTGAGTGTGGAAGCAGCAGAATTCGAGTCATCGTTGGCCAAGTCAAATGGAGATAAGGTGAGAAAGACCAATGGGGATAAGGTGATTAAACCAGATGCAGATGTTAGAGGATTGATTGAGAAGCAGAAGAAGGCTCGGTGTTCTATCATATTGAGCATTGCCGATAATGTTCTGAGGAAGATCATAAAAGAGAAATTGGCAACATGAATGTTTGAGGTACTTGACAGTCTCTATATCTCAAAGACTCTCACAAATCAGATCTACTTGAAAGAAAGACTGTTTGACTTTAAAATGCTGTCAAATCTGTCAATAGAAAGAAATATATATGAGTTTCTGAAAATTATCAGTGATTTAGGAAATGTTGAGGTTGAAAGTTCAGATGAAGACCAGGCTGTGATGTTGTTGAGCTCTTTGCCAAAGCAGTTTGATGTGTTAAGAGATACTCTCAGGTGTAGTAGTGATGAGAACCCCTTGGATCATAACTTGAAGGTTGAAACCCGAACTGCACATATTGGAGATTGGAAGGAATTCGAGTGGGACGTGGATACTAGTTGGGATAAAATCGAGCCTTCGGATATGACAGACCTAAAGGATTCTATTGAATTCATATATGAATCACTGAATTCGAGTTCTATGGATATAACTCACCATAGAAGTTCTAAAGAGATATGAAAAACCTTTAAGAAATTTTTGATTAATCGAAGTTGGTTGTCTCTTACAAAGGAAGCAAACGACTTTAAATAGGATAGTAAGGCCACAAAATTAGTCTAGGGTTCCCTTAAAATTGGCCTTAAAATCGTGGATAATGGACCTCTTGATTGAGTAGTCCAAAAGCCTCATTAAGAACCTTGTGAGAAAATCCATTAGGACAAAACTCACTAAGGGAAAAAGAGTGTTGTTTGGACTTCACACAATTAACTAAAATCTTCTTGAATACTCAAGGCAAGCATCAAGGAATGTTGCTCCAGAGGTTCATCGTGAGCTTGAATGTGAGTGAGTAGTCCTCCAATAGCTTGGTTGAATAGCTTCATTCTGGCTCGAGTCATTGGACCACTTGGAATCATCAATACTTCATCAGCTACAGCTTATTCCTTATCTGAATCTTCACTTGAATTGAAGCTGTCTTTTGTTTGATGAGAGTCTTGGCTGTCCATGATCACATCATCCCCTCTCTCTTGAGTAGGATTTGCCCTCAAATCCAATTCATCTGCGACATATAGTACCAAGTCAGATACATTGAAGCTAGAGCTAACATTGTACTTACCTTGAAGGTCAATTTGGTAGGCATTGTCGTTGATCTGTTTAGTCACAGCAAACAGTCCATCAATTCTAGGCATGAGTTTGGACTTCCTTTCAGCTGGAAAACGCTCCTTTCTTAGGTGAATCCACACCAAATCTCCTTCCTTAAACACTATCTTGTGTCTCCCTTTGTTGGCATGTTTAGCATATGATCTTGTCTTTTCTTCAATGTTGATTTTGGCTTTCTCATGGATTTACTTTACCATTTCTGCTTTCTTTATACCATCTACACTTATATTTTCACTCAAAGGCAAAGAGATCAAGTCTAATGGGGAAATAGGATTGAACCCATAAACAATCTGAAAATGAGAGAATTTGGTTGCAGAATGCATGGCATGATTATATGCAAACTCTACATGAGGTAAGCATTCCTCCCAAGATTTCAGATTCTTCCTAACTAAAGCACGCAGAATAGTAGACAATGTTTTGTTAACTACTTCAGTCTGACCATCAGTTTGTGATGACATGTAGTTGAAAACATGAGTTTAGTGCCTAGCATAGACCATAGGGTCCTCCAAAAATGACTAAGGAACTAGTATCTCTATCAGAAACAATAATCCTAGGCATTCCATACAATCTAACAACTTCCCTAAAGAACAGGTTAGCAATGTTCAATGCATCCTCAGTTTTGTGACATGCTATGAAATGTGCCATTTAGAGAACCTATCAACCACTACAAAAACGGAATCCTTACATGTCCTAGTTCTAGACAATCCTACTACGAAATACATAGAAATGTCAGTCCAAGCATGCATAGGAATGAGGAGAGGAGTATACAAACTGTGAGGTTGAACCTTTGACTTAGCCTCTTTGCACTTAACACATTGATTGCACACCTTTTCTAACATCCTTCTTCTAGTGTGGCCAGTAGAAGTGATCCTGCAAGATTTTAAGAGTTTTTGCTATACTAAAATGACCCATCAAACCTCCTCCATGTGCTTCCTTAACTACTAATTCTCGAACAGAGCTGTAAGGAATACAAAGGCGATTTTCATATAATAGAAACCCGTCTTGTCTATAGAACTTTCCTACAGCAAACTTAGCACACGACTTAAAGGGTTCCTCAAAGTCTTTGTCAGTTTCATAAAGTTCCTTAAGATGTTCAAATCCTAGCAACTTAACTTCCAAAGTGGAAAGGAGAGTGTACCTTCGAGATAGTGCATCAGCCACTATATTTTCCTTACCTTGTTTGTACTTTATAACATATGGGAAAGTCTCTATAAACTCCATCTATCGAGCATGTCTCTTGTTGAGCTTTTTCTGTCCCTTAACATACTTGAGAGATAAGTGATCAATGTGTATGACAAACTCATTTGGCCATAGATAGTGTTGCCATGTTTGTAGAGCTCTAACTACTGCATACAACTTCTTGTCATAAGTTGCATAGTTGAGTGTAGCTCCTCCCAATTTTTTGCTAAAATAAGCTATGGGCTTCTTTTCTTGCATTAGAACTACACTTGTTCCTACAACAGAAGCATCACATTCAATTTCAAAAGTCTTAAGAAAATCTGGTAAGATAAGAACCGGTGCATTAGTCAGCTTCTCCTTGAGCTGCTGGAAAGCGCTTTCTTGTTGTTCTTCCCATTTGAAGCATACGTCCTTCGTAATTACTTCAGTGAGTGGTGCTGTTAATGTGCTAAAGTCCTTCACAAACCTCCTATAAAAACCCGCCAGACCATGAAAACTGCGCACTTCTCCGATGGTTTTAGGACTCGGCCATTCCCTGATTGTCTTCACCTTTTCTTCATCAACCTTGATTCCATCTGCACTAATCACAAAGCCTAGGAAAACAAGGTTACCCGCACAGAAACTACACTTCTTGAGATTAGCATACAGTTTCTCCTTTCTAAGAGTTTGCAAAACAGAATGCAAATGCTCTATATGATCATAGATGCTTCTACTATAAACAAGAATGTCATCGAAATAGACTACCACAAAAATTCCTATGAATGCTCTCAGAATGTGGTTCATTAATCTCATGAATGTACTAGGTGCATTTGTAAGACCAAATGGCATAACAAGCTATTCATATAACCCATGTTTAATTTTAAATGCAGTTTTCTACTCATCTCCTTCTTTCATCCTAATCTGATGATATCCACTCTTAAGATCAATTTTAGAGAATATAATGGACCCATGCAACTCATCTAATATAGGAATAGGATGTCGATACTTTACAGTGATATTATTAATGGCTCTGCAATCGACACACATCCTCCAACTCACATCCTGTTTAGGCACCAAGATATATCCATTAGCTAGGAGTTCATCTATTTGTCTCTGCAACTCCTTAGTCTCCACCGGATTAGTCCTATAGGCTGGACGGTTTGGTAATGATGCCACGGGAACAAGATCAATCTGATGTTCAATCCCTCTGATTGGAGGCAGTCCCAGAGGTGTGTCTTCTGGAAAAACATCACTAAAATCCTGCAAAAGATCTTGGAGTTCAGTCGGATAAACCGGTTTGAGGTGTTAGCTAAAGAAGTTAAATCTTCTTTCTAAACAATTAGCAAAATAGGGCGTTTAGAAAATAAAGCATGTTTTACTCCCTTTGCTTGAATATAGAAGTTTTGTTTCTTGTGGTTTGGCTAAGGTTTAGCTTGTAAATGCTTCTGATCCTCATAGATTTCTCATTGTGTTAGAGGAATCATAATGGTTTTTCTGCCATTGTGCTCAAAAATATGTTGGTTGGTATAATAATCATGTGTAACTCGTTGGTCTGATTGCCGTGGCCTTCCCAATAGTATGTGACTCGCCTCTATAGGTAGTATATCACATAGGATATCATCTTCATATTTTCCAAGTGTCAAAGGAACCAAAACCTGATCAGTTACTTCTAATTCTCCTCCTTCGTTCAGCCACTACAACTTGTAAGGATGAGAATGCTTTGTAGTAGTCATGCCAAACTTCTTTACCATGATCTTGCTTGCTACATTAGTACAGCTCCCTCCATCAATAATCAGGTTGCAGACCTTACCCTTATCCAAACACCTTGTATGGAACATATTCTGTCGTTGCTCTTTTTCCTCTGGCTTTGGCTGCATGCTTAGAGTTCTCCTTGCTACTAGCAAATCCCCAATGACAGGTAACTCAACTTCTTCCTCAGATTGTGTCGAAACCAGCAGCTCATCTTCTTATTCAACCTCTCCATTTTCTCTTATAACCATAACCCTTTTGTTTGGACAAGCATTAGCATAATGTCCCATTCCCTGGCACTTGAAACACTTGACATCTCTTGCTCTGGTTGGTGCTCCTGCGGGTCTATTTTGGGTTGGAAGTGTTGAAGAATTCGGTTTCTCACTCTACCTTGTCACATAGGCTGTGTTGGAGTCTTTGGATTGTATAGGTTTGTTTTCCCTCGAAGAACTGGTTTTGGTCTGCCCAAAACCTCCAAAACCTGCTAATTTAGACCCCTTTCTCTTGAGCTGTTGTTCAACCAATGAAGCTTTGTGTAGCTTCTGCTCAAGACTCTCATAATGTTCCAGCTCCATTATGTCTTGTATATCACGGCTGATTCCACCTAAAAACCTAGCCATGGTGGCTTCTATATCTTCATGCAAGTCTGCTCGGATCATCATAGTTTCTATTTCCTAAAAATACTCTTCAACCGACCTGTTTCCTTGACTTAATCTCCTTAGCTTCTGATGAAGTTCTCTGTGGTAGTAATTAGAAACAAAACACCTTCTCATTAACGTTTTCATCCTTTCCCAAGTGTTGATAGGCTCCTCCCCATTACGCCTTCTGGAAGTCACAATCTAATCCCACCAACTGAGTGCATAATCACTGAATTCGGTTGCGGCTACTCTCACCTTATTAGCCTCAGAATGTGTTTGATAATCAAATACAAGCTCTATCTTCTTTTCCAGTCTAGATAATCATCAGGATTGTTTTTGCCATTGAATAAGGGTATTTGAAGCTTAATTCCTTGCAGCTGGTCATAGACTTGTTGTCTAACTCCTCTATGTCGCCTACCACTTCTCTGGTTGTCTTCACTTGAATCATGGCTTGTACTATAATATTATGCAGCTAATGGCTCTCTTCTTGGCTCAGAACATTCAGTGTGTGGTCTGGTGCGATTGGTATGTCTTCTCCCTCTACTACTACCTCGTTCTGAAGATGATACAAACTCTTGTCTGAAAGCTTCAAACTTAGTATTCATTAGGTGTTCCATATTTGATGTGAGAGCTTCTATAAGTAGTTTGTTGTTGTTGGCATTGCTGGGTTCTGCTTCTTCATCTCCCATTGTTCCTCAAAACACAACACAAAACAAGGCAAAGTAACTAGCTATAAAGAAAAGAAAATTCAAAGAGAAGAGGAAACTGAAAAAAAAGGAAACTTCGTAAATAAGGAAAAAGAAAAACGTTTTTGCCTAAGACTAGGGTTTTCTACTTTTAATTTTTGCAAGTTACAACAGCCAAAATTTAACCTAGCCACCCTAATTGAAATCGAAAATAATAAGCTATGAAATCTAATGAAGAACACAAATTCTGAATGATAAACAGGACACAAAACAGATTAGGTGGTGAAGATGAATTGCAAACAGAAACAACAACATAAAATCGAGTTATAGGGATTGAGGAACTCAACTTTCAAGCTCTTGCTCTGATACCACTTGATGAGAACCCCCTTGGATTAGAACTTGAAGGTTGAAACTCGAACTGGACATATTGGAGATTGGAAGGAATTCGAGTGGGATGTGGATACTAGTTGGGATAAAATCAAGCCTTAGGATATGACACACCTAAAAGACTCTATTGAATTCATATATGACTCACCATAGAAGTTCTAAAGAAATATGAAAAACCCTTAAGAAATTTTTGATTAATCGAAGTTGGTTGTCTCTTACAAAGGAAGCAAAAAACTTTAAATAGGATACTAAGGCCACGAAATTAGTCTGGGTTTCTTTAAAATTGGCCTAAAAATATTAGCTAATGGGCCTCTTGATTATGTAGTCCAAAAGCCTCATTAAAAAACCTTGTGAGAAAACCCATTGGGACAAAACTCACTAAGGGAAAAAGAGTGTTGTTTGGACTTCACACCCCATTAACTAATCTTCTTGAATACTCAAGGCAAGCATCAAGGAATGTTGCTCCAGAGGTTCATTATGAGCTTGGATGTGAGTGAGTAGTCCTCCAATAGCTTGGCTGAATAGCTTCATTCTGGCTCGAGTCATTGGACCACTTGGTATCGTCAATACTTCATCAGCTACAACTTCTTCCTTATCTGAATCTTCACTTGAATTGAAGTTGTCTTTTGTTTGATGAGAGTCTTGGCTGTTCATGATCACATCAAGTAGGTCTTCTCTATCTATGCAAGAGGTCTTGAAGCCTAAGAAAGTTAAACAGAAGGAAAGAAGAAGAAATCATGATGGAAGTGTGGTTCTGTAGATCATTTTCAGCCTCAATGTCCTCAGAACAACACATATGAATTTGGAAATCATCTTGATACTTAATCTCAAGTGAATCCTCAAGAAAAAGGTAATGTGGATGTTTATTGTGTGTGTGAAAACTTGAATGTCTCAAATGTTGATCTGCATGATAATTGGATCATTGATTCTGGATGTTCTTTTCACATGACCTAGAGAAAAGAACAGTTTGTTGATTTATATGAGAAGAATAGTAGCTTAGTTCGAATGGGAAATGATTTGTTGTTAGAAGTTAAGGGAGTTGGTTCAGTTAAAATTGAGAAAGAAGATGGCCCATCCTTGATCCTAACTGTTGTGAGGTTCGTACTAGATATGAAGAGAAATCTGATATCTTCATGTGTTCTTGAAGATCAGGGTTGTAAGTTTCAGTTCTGAAAATGGAGTTTTAAGGATTATGAAAGAAGGGCAGAGAAATTCTTCAGGGTAAAAGACTTGAAAAACCTATATTTTGTCTGTGATAAGAAGAACAAGAAAAGGCTTAGAGAGTATGTGAATAAAGTCAGTTTGGATTCCACCTATATTTGGCATAGTAAGATGGGTCATATGAGTCAGAAAGGTCTTTATGTTTGGTTAAAAGGGGTTTGTTAGAAAGAAAGAAGTTTCCAAGCTAGTATTTTCTGAAGATTGTGTCTTTGGTAAAGCACATCGGCTGAAATTATCAAAAGGGAAGCATACATCAAAGGAGATTCAGAGCTATGTTTATGTCCCTAAGTCACTAGGAGGTTGTCAGTATTTTCTGAGTATCATTGATGATTGCAGCTGAAAGGTTTTAATCAGTTTTCTTAAGACCAAGGATGAAGCTTTCTCCAATTTCAATGAATGGAGACTCATGGTGGAAAATATAATGGTCTTGAGTTTTCCAATGTTGTGTGTTTTGATGAGATGTATAAGTAGAATGGCATTGTGAGGCACAAGACAGTTGCATATACACCACAACAAAATGGTGTGGCGGAAAGAATGAATCGAACCATTATGGATAAAGTTCGAAGTATGATAAGTGAATCAAGTCTTCAAAAGGTTTTTTGGGCAGAAGTTGCATCTACTGCAGTTCATTTGATAAATAAATCACCATCGACGGCCATAGACTTCAAGATTCCAAATGAAGTTTGGTATGGTAAGAAAGGAGATTATCAATATCTTAAAAGGTTTGGATGTGTAGCCTATATTCACTCTGATGAAGGGAAGTTAAATTTGAGAGCAAAAAAATGAGTATTCTTGAGTTATCCAAGAGGTGTTGAAGGATTCAGAATTTGGTTATTGAATGAGAAAAAATGTGTTGTGAGCTGTAATGTAATCTTCAAGGAGGAAGAACTTTACAAACATATTTAGAATGAGAAAGGATCTGATAAAGAACAGTCCAAAGGTTAGAGACTGTTGGAGTTTCATCAGGAATTTTCTGAAGATGAAGAGGATGATACTCTAGTTGACGACCAGACTAAGGATCTTAGTCATGAAGAATCATACTCAGAGTTGTCACCAAGCATAGAGGATTATCTGCTGGCTTGTGATAGAGTAAGAAGAGAAATCAAAATGCCAGTTTGGTAAAAAGACAACAATTCGGTGTCAGATACAGGTTTCAGAATTAAGTTGTCTTAAAAATCTTATGTTGAGATGATTCTTCAAATGGATCAAGCAAAGGCATCCAAGACTCCTTTTGGGGCTCAATTTAATCTAAAATCAGCCTCTATTGATGAGTTAAAATTACAAGCTGAAGCAATGAAGGCAATTCCTTATGCAAATGCAGTAGGAAGCATCATGTATCTTATAATTGGAACAAGACCAGACATTGCTTATGTTGTCGGTATGTTGATAAGGTTCATGGGAAATCCTGTTAAGATTCATTGGGAGGCTTTGAAATGGGTTCTGAGGTATTTAAAGGGAATTGCAGAGGTCAGTTTAGTGTTTCAAGAAAGTGATGAACTGAAGCTGGTTGGCTATAGTGATTCAGATTTTAATTCTGATCTTGACAAACGAAGATCAATAACTGGTTTTGTTTTTATGTTTGGAGACCGTGCAGTAAAATGGAAATCTAATCTACAGAAGGTTGTGACCCTATCAGCTACTGAATCTGAATAAATAGCATTAACTAAATCAGTGAAAGAAGCTGCGTGGCTAAGAGGTTTGGTTGCAGAAATGGGATATAATCAAGAGCAGGTGGAAGTGTTCTGTGATTCCCAAAGTGTCATAGCCTTGGCAAAGAATAATGTTCACCATAAACACACCAAACATGTGATTGTAAAGTATCGTCATATCCGAGAAAGGATTAAGGAAGGAAGTATTAAGGTGTCAAAGATTTTGACACTTTATAATCATGCAGATATCTTTACCAAGGTTCTTCCAGTGAATAAACTGATTGAAGCAATGTCATTGCTTCAGTTAGAAGCTGAATATGAAGATTCATCATCCATGATTGACAAGGAGAAGCCATAGGAAGAGTTACAAGATGGAGCTCGGAAGATAAGAAGCCAAGATTATTGTGTTAAGCCAATAGGTGGAGTTGTGTGGATATTGGCTTGGTCCAACAGACTCATGTGTGGCCTTGAAGACTTTTCTTTATGGGTTCAGCTTAATTTGGTTATGGCCCATGATGAATAGAAGGTTCGGGATTTCTGTTAGGTTTCACGGCAAACGAACCATCGTTGACGGAATCTGTGTGTAACAGATCTGATTCCTATCATCGAACCGACTTGCATGAGAGAGAGCTGAATATATGAGGCTCGGTATTTTCTATTGCGAGTGGTGTGAGCAAGAGTGGTATTGGGTTGTCTTGTATAGCCATTGAATAGCATCTAAGAACTCTGTAATCTCTCTCAAATATCTAGTGGATTCTCCAGGAAGTCAATCCCGGCATGAATAACCTGCTATATTTGTAGTGGAGGCTGAATACTGAAATCTCGTGTGTGTTCTATTTTGTATTTTGTACTGAATCCTATTTGCTATGTTTTGTTCATAGTGTTCGTCCGATTTTCTTAACAGGTTTTACAACATATTTGTTGTTTGATTTTATGCAAAGATGTTTATAACTTTTCCTATTTTGTATTGTGTGTGGGTATGATGTTGTCGTCACGCTGTAATGGCTAAATATTTTTCTTTTGATTTTCTTATTTAAAATCCAAATATATACAATTAATGTACTATACGAATAAGTTATATATGTCACTGTTTAGATTCAAATCTAATAATTAGTGTGACAATTATTGTTGACAAAAATGTATATATAAATTTCTATGTACATTTAAATATCAAATTGATGTATTTATTAATGCGATTCCAAACTATAAATTATATTAGAAAGTAAAAATTAGCCTCATATGTGATCTTTATCGACTAAAAATCATCCTCACATCTGATCTTCATTTGGCATGATAAAATAAATCAAATTGAGCATCAACTGTTAGGCCAAGCAATATAAATCCAAACATTTTGAGATAACTATTTCAAAATCAAATTTTTTAGCCTTAGATCCTTGCGGATTTATACAAATTATTTCAACGTTAAACCGATGAACGGATTGTATATAAACTATTTCAACGTGCTTCAACGGATATTTTGATGGAAACTTTTCATTGCATGTTGTACTTAGTATGCATGATTTGTTCTTGTTGTTTGAACAACATTTGATATACTTGTTCTAATACTCTTAATGAACATTATTATATGATATAATTCTATTTATATATATATATATATATTTAACTTATATACCATTTTGTTAAAAGAAAAAACATATATATATAAGGTACTGTATTTAAAAGTATATGTACAAGGAACTATATATAAAAAGAAGTAAACAAATATAATATTCGAAGTTAATCTACAACTACCATAAGAATTTTCTAAAGAGAAATAATATTAAATTTATATACTTTTAAAAGTAAACAAATAAAAAAAATTAATTTAATCTACAACTACAGTAAGAAATTTTTTTAAGTAATATTACGTTTATATATTAAGATTTTATAGTGTAAAGAAAAAAAATTAAATTATGTGATAATTAAAATTAGGATTAAAAATATGAAAATCATTTGCCATTTGTCAATTGTTATAACATTTTGTTAAGAAAAGTAAGCGAATATTTCCTATTATTAAGATTTCTATCTTTAATACCTTATTTCGAAAGTATCTTTCGTCTAAATGGTTAAATATATCTACATATAGTATGATATTTTCTACTATATTCGATTTAATATAGTTGCGTAATTTTGCACTATAAGTGTTTTTCAAATGGTTTAATGTATCTATGATACTATAATATTTTATACTATAATTCAATTAAAATCGTGTTAAAATTTAGAATTTGGATTAATTTTATACATTAAAATAAGATCGTACAAGATTTGAGTAGTGAAACTGAAGTGCTTACGGATGTTGTTTCAGGCCTCACCCAATATACGATTCTGTTTTTAAAGTCTGTAAGAGTCTAAAACCGAATCAAAATCACCAATAGTGCCACCAATCTGTCTCTGACATGGTTTTACAACAAGAACATAGCCAAAATCATGTCTTACTTTTCCCTACATCTTCTGTTCGAAGCAAAGAAGACAATAAAACGAAAGACCAAAATTACAGAGATATTATGATTCTTGCAGCCACAAAATAGGAACAGGCTTCCCCCAAACTTGATTTAGTCACAGAAGATTATCATCATCATCATCATCATCATCATCATCATCATCATCTCATCTTCCTCTCCCATTGGAGAAGACTCCCTTACAACACACTAAAACCAGACAACAAACTTCAAATCTTCCATATGATCATGAGCTCTTCATGAGGCTTCTTATGTACATCATTTTTCAATAAATTCTTTGTTTTCTTTGTTTTGGTTTCACTCTTCTTTCCAGATTCGACCAGTTACTCTCAACTTGAGTTCTTGCCTATCCCCTCTCACTTTCTC
>JAKUCM010004445.1:0-13603 GCA_023374145.1 Lepidium sativum | reverse complement strand
GTAATGATTATGTCTTCGATCTTTTTCTACGAAATAAGTTAAAAGGAATTTTGGGATATGTTTGAGTTATGAGTTATGTATTGTCAATTCATTTATTAACAAGAAAAAGTAAAAGTGAAAAAGCAAAACTTATTCCATGATAAATTACAGTAATATAAAAGCCATATAAAATTTTCATAGCTACTATTTTCTAAAAATAACTATGAATTCGAAGATGTGGTTATAACTACAAACATATAGTCATAGTATTTACTACAAAAAAAATTAATGAAAGTTATGAACTTTAATATCAAATTCGTTGTTATTTTTAAAAGTTTATGGCTATATATGAGGATTGTTTTTGTGCAGCTTCATATTTTATTGACTTGTTCGATCAAAAAAAATTAATAGTAGCTGTATATAAGGGTTACTGATGCTGCTAGTATATACAATTAAATGTTACTGATGCTACTAGTAAAATCATTTTTTTTTCAATTAATAAAATAATGCCAAGTAATTAAGGAAAAGACCTTAGACCATCATTATCGGCCGGTTTTAACACGTTTCTTAGGCCCAAAAATGAAAAAAAAAAAAAAAAGAGAAACGTTTCTTAATTAAGAAACGTTTTCTCTCGGCTTTAGAAACTGTGATGTGGCATTTGAAATGTCTTTCTCTCTCGTCTCTCTCTCAAACGCGTCTCTCTCGCAAAAATCACAGACATCGGTGACATCGCCGAAAGTTTGTTCGCCTGGTGTGACCGGAGAAAGGTACTGAGACGTTAAAATCATCTCCATCGCATGCCGCTTGCTCCGTCGCGTTCTGGTCACAGGCGTCAACGAATCGATTCGACTTCGCGATCGAAGTTATGGTTATGAGGACTCAAAATCAGAGTCATTGGACGTAGAATCAAGTACTTGTGAGGTTAGTATTAGTATTTGTTTGCTTGAATCGATTTGATATTGAAATTAGGTATTAGGGTTTCTGAGATTTGATAAATTAGGGTTTCGGTGATTTAGGGAAAAATGTTGACTCGTTGTTTACTCTCTTATTATAGTAATTAGAAGCATTTAGGTGTCAATTACTGATTGTTTGCCATGATTTTCGGATCTAGAAATTAGGGTTTAGGTAATTTGATAAATTAGAGTTAGCTTTTGTCTTTGACTTGTTAATGAAATGGTTCTAGTTTAATGTTGATGAGTTGATATGGCTCTGGTTTTAATAGGTCGGATTCTATTATAATTTGAGTTATATGTTTGCAAAACCATCATAATCTTCTGTTAAAAGGTTAAAATGTTGTAAGTGTTATGTTTGAGAGTTATGAATTTAATCTCTTCTCTGTTTTATTTTGTGAGGTGTGGTGACCAAAGGGGAATGGATTACATCAATGAGAAGAGTTTGCAGCAAATATGGAGAGTTTATTACAACAGGTTAGCTTCTGTCTTTGACTTGTTGATGAAATGGTTCTGGTTTAAACATAATTAGTTGATATGGTTCTGGTTTTTAAAAAAGTAGTTGATATGGTTCTGTCTTACTGTTGATATGGTCCCGTCTTTGACTTGTTAATGAATTGTTTGTTGTTTAATGTTGAAGAGTTGATATAGTTCTGGTTTAAACATAATGAGTTGATATGGCCCTGTCTTAATGTGATATGCAACTTGTTCTGATTCTGATTCGGACTATAAATGTTGAGTTTAAGTTGATAGTTATTATGAGTTTAAATGTTGTGTCTAGGTTCATAGTTATGAGTTTAAATTATGTTTGTGTGTGATGAATGCATGATAAGAACCATATCTGCATTTGTGTGTATGCTAAATGTTTGATAAATCTGTCATTTAATGCTAACCACAATTGCTTTTTGTATTAACTCAAACCTAACCTTTGTGCTTATAAAATGAACTCTCAACGTAGTCTCCTTAAAAAATAACTCTGAAAAGAACATGTCCTAAATGAATTCTTATACTAACTCGGCTAGCTTCATGGATCTTTTAAGTAGTCAACAAAGTTCCTCATTCCTTC
This sequence comes from Lepidium sativum, assembly GCA_023374145.1. Classification (NCBI taxonomy): domain Eukaryota; kingdom Viridiplantae; phylum Streptophyta; class Magnoliopsida; order Brassicales; family Brassicaceae; genus Lepidium; species Lepidium sativum. The sequence continues at coordinate 11,608 of JAKUCM010004445.1, read as the reverse complement.
AGCCAAGTAGGTATGAGACACCATCACCAAGTTCTGTACTTGGTGAATCTGAAGGTAAAACCCGTACAGCAAGCAAGAGAATTTCTTGGACAGTCGGTGAAGACTTGATGTTGATATCTGCTTGGTTAAACACAAGCAAAGATATCATTGTAGGAAATGAACAAAGAGGAGAACCTTTCTAGCTGAGGATTGCTCAGTATTTTGCTGCAAGTCTGAATGTTGATCCTATGAAACCGAGAATGTCAGGGCAGTGCAAAATGAGATGGAACAAGAAAAATGAGAGGACATGTAAGTTTGCGGGTTCTCACCAAGCTGCAACAACTCAAATGGCAAGTGGAATGAATGATGATGATCTCATCAAGTTGGCACATCAGATTCTTGAGAATGACTACAAGAAGAAGTTCACCATGGAGCACGCTTGGAGAGCATTAAGACATGACCAGAAGTGGTGTGCTCTGCATACTACAAAGGAAACAGAGAAGAATCGAAGAAGAAAGATTGGATCCGCCAATGTTTATTCCTCTGAAGCTTCCCTAGATGAAGTAGAGTCTCAGGCTGCTGAATCTCGTCCACAAGGTGTCAAGGCTGCGAAGAATAAAGGAAAGAGGACTGCTGAAGATGGTAGTAAATCATTGGAAAGGATTCAGAGCTTATGGGATGTAAGGCAAAAGGACTTTGCCTTGAAGCAACAAGAACATGCTTTGATTGATAAACTAACAAACAAGAAATTGCTTGAGTGTATTCTAGCTAAAAGAGAGCCCTTATCTGAAATTGAAGAAGAGCTTAAGCTGAAGCTAATTAAAGAGATTTTGCTTTGAATCTCATATGTTTGAATCTGTGAAGTTTGCTTTTAGTGTGTGTTTGTTTTCGGTTTGTTTTTGCTTTTAGTTTCTCTATTTCTGTTTTGTGTATCATAGTTTGTGAATCTGTATGAATGTATTGTTCAATAAAACAATAGTATTTTCTACATTTTAGACTCAATGTTTGTTTGTTTCTTTCAGGTTCGAGATTACAAATTTTAATTTGCATTAATAATTATCTTATCTAAAATTATTTTTATTTTTTAACCAAAAAAAATTTATTTTTAAAAAACTCATTTAAGAAACTACCATTAATCTCTCTTCAAAATTCAAACCAAAAATACATTTCTTAACCAACTTTTTCTCTAATATAATAATAAAATATTGCTGAGAAACTCTAATTAGAAATTGTCAATAATCTTGCTCTTAGACACGAAGACCACTTATGCCTATAAAACTAAAGTCCATCTGTATTTCCCGAAAACAACAACAAGCAGAAGAGAGAAGAGAAGAGAGAGCCTTTGGTTAAAAGAAAATGGAGAAGAGTAATTCGACACGTGTCCTCACTATTCTGATAGTGATTTCGTTAGTGGCAGTGACACTGAACCTTGTGTCAACGGTAGAGGCAAAGAAGACGAGGAAAGAGGTTTCTATAGTGAAAGGTCTCTCATGGAGCTTTTACCAGAGATCATGTCCCAAAGTCGATAAAATTATCAGAAAAGAGCTTAAGAAAGTGTTTAAAAGAGATATTGGTTTAGCTGCAGCCATCCTTCGTATTCATTTTCATGACTGCTTCGTTCAGGTTTCTATCTTCTTTTCATTTTTCTTTTCTATCTAAGCCTCTACTCCAAACAGTTCTATGTAAGTATGTGGCTAACATATTTTTCATGAATACTTTTTATTTTATTTTTAGTACTAAGAAACCATTACTCATACCCACACAAAAATAGATCTTTATCGAAAATAGAATTTTTCTTACAATAATTGAAAAAAAAACATACATTTCTGAATCATATATACTAATTTTTAGTTTTTTCTAATATAGTATGTATTTTCCAAATGACAACATTGTTCTTTTATACAAAATCATAAAAATCTAAAAGTAGGTAACAAAAAGGTAAAATGACTTTTCTTTTTCATGAAAAAACGACTTTTATTTGATATCTAAATCTGTAATTATTTAACAGAAAGAAGTAGTTTTCTCATATTAAAAAAAGAGTTAGATTCGACCCAAAAAAAACAAACGTTGCATCAAAGTTCTCACGAACATTCACTCTTTTCAAAACAATGAGTTTTTCTTAGAACTGTAATTGAATGAGCAAGAACCATCATCCAATAGTATTGTTTTTATAGCAGTACAATAATGCATGCATTCTTAGAAGGACTGGGTCATGCCACATTTATTGTATTCACCCGTTTTCCCTCGAATAGTTGGATCTCAGTAATGAAACGAAAATTTTTTAAATGAATAAATATCCAACCAATAATATCTAAATACTTAATAAGTTTAATTTTCTATTTTATTACTAGTATATAAGTTAACAATATAAATTGATTTTAACATAACAACAATAGGGATGTGAAGCATCAGTGTTGCTAGACGGATCAGCAAGTGGACCAGGAGAACAATCAGCGATCCCAAATCTGACACTTCGTCAACAAGCTTTTGTTGTCATCAATAATCTCCGTGCCATCGTCCAGAAACAGTGTGGTCAAGTTGTCTCTTGTTCCGACATCCTCGCTCTCGCGGCTCGTGACTCCATCGTCCTAGTAATTACTAATACTCTTTCTCTCACTCTTTCGGATTATGATATAGTGATTGGACATTTGTGTTAGATCCACTTCGAACAATGACTCTTATAAATTTATTCTAATGTTTTTTTTGTGTGTGCTCAATGTAGTCAGGAGGGCCAGACTATGATGTGCCACTTGGCCGACGCGACTCGCTAGTGTTCGCGACTCAAGAAAACACTTTAGCTAACTTACCACCACCTTTCTTCAACGCAAGCCAGCTCATCACCGACTTCGCCAATAGAAACCTTAACATCATTGACTTAGTAGCACTTTCTGGTGGTCACACTATTGGTATTGCACATTGTCCATCTTTCACAGACAGGTTGTACCCGAACCAAGACCCAACCATGAACAAGTTCTTCGCCAACAACCTCAAACGCACTTGTCCAACCGCGAACTCGAGTAACACGCAAGTGAATGACATAAGGAGTCCTGACGTGTTCGACAACAAGTACTATGTTGATCTCATGAACCGACAAGGACTATTCACTTCCGACCAGGATCTTTTCCGGGACAAAAGGACACGTGGCATTGTGGAGAGCTTTGCGATCGACCAAGAGTTGTTTTTTGAGCACTTTACGGTGGCGATGATCAAAATGGGTCAGATGAGTGTCTTAACGGGGACACAAGGAGAGATTCGTTCCAACTGTTCGGCAAGAAACACTGCAAGTTTCATGTCCGTTTTGGAAGAAGGCATTGTCGAGGAAGCTCTTTCCATGATCTAAATAACCATAAATCTCGACTTCAATCTTTTCTTACTTTGTTTTTTTAGTTTACGCACGTATGGGTTGTTTAATGCTTTAAAGTATCCGATAAATAAGAGCGTTGTTTCTAAAATAACATGAAAATGTTGTGTTTATTCATCACATGTGTAAGGTATTTAAACAAGGAAGTGAACTTAATAATAAAGATGTTACATACAAGTAAACGACAACTTAATGGTAAAATTACTACAATGTTAATTAATATTAACGTTAACAAAAACGTTAACATTACGTAAACGTAATAATGTTTACGTTATATTGACTTTACCCTCCTGCAAGTTGGCGGGGAAACATCTTGAATCCCCAACTTAGACAGAAGATAAGTAAAAGTAGTGGAAGGCAAAGCTTTAGTGAGGAGATCTGCCGGTTGTTCTTTGGTGGAGATATGAGCTGTGTGTAGAATACCATCGTCGATAGCATCACGTACAAGATGACAATCAAGCTCCACATGTTTAGTCCGTTCGTGAAAAACAGGGTTAGCAGCAATATGCAAAGTGGATTTACTGTCACAATATAGCGTCATGGGCGCGGAATGTGTGATACCAAACGACGCGAGAAGCTGTTTGACCCACTTCAACTCATGGAGAGTAAATGACATGGAGCGGTACTCAGCTTCAGCAGAAGACATAGAGACAATATGTTGTTTCTTCGTCTTCCAGGAAATTGGAGAGGATCCGAGCCGAATGATGTATGCAGAGAGAGATCGTCGAGCAAGGGGACAGGCAGCCCAGTCAGAATCGCATAATGCTCGAACTTGGAGAGAAAAGTCAGCATGGAGAAGAATACCCCGACCAGAACATCCTTTCAAATAATGAACCACGTAGAGATCAGCATGCCAATGCTCGTGAAGAGGGCAATGTATGAACTGGGCAAAACCTGGACGATATAGCAAAGTTCAGGCCGAGTGAAAGTAAGATAAATCAAACGACCAATCAAGCATCAATAGGCTTCAGGATTAAATATTGGGGCGCCAATTGTTAGAGAAAGTTTGTGATTCAGCTCAGTGGGAACAAAGACAGGCTTGCAACCCAGTAGACCAGTTTCAGCAATGATGTCAACAGCGTATTTGCGTTGAGAGAGAAAAATACCCGAAGAATTTCGAGCAACCTCAATGCCGAGAAAGTATTTCAACTTCCCCAAATCTTTCATGTGAAAACAACGATACAAGTAGTTCTTGAACTTGTGAATAATAGAGAGATCATTCCCGACAACAATAAAATCATCCACGTAGATGAGTATGTGAAGACAAACTGTACCGCGAGTATAGGAGAAGAGAGAATAGTCAGCTTTGCTTTGAACAAAATCATAGGTGAATAGGGCACTGCAGAGTTTAGCAAACCAACAACGAGAAGCTTGTTTAAGACCATAGACAGACTTCTTGAGGAGATAGACAAGAGACGGATCTGATGTGTGAAAACCAGAAGGAAGCTGCATGTAGACTTCTTCTTTTAAATTGCCATGAAGAAAATCGTTATGGACATCCATCTGGTGGACCTCCCATTGTTTAGCAGAAGCAAGTTGAAGCATGAGACGAAGTGTGGTATGCTTTGCAACGGATGCAAACGTATCTGTATAGTCCAACCCTTTTGTTTGTCGATTTTTGAGGGCCACAAGACAAGATTTATCTCGAGCAAGACGACCATCGGAGTGATACTTGAGTTTGAATACCCATTTGCTGCTGAGGGCCCATATTCTAGGAGGTAAAGTGGTGATCTGCCATGTGTGATTATCCTCTAGCGCCTTAATCTTGTCTTGCATTAAAGCTTTCCAAACCCCGTCATCAACAGCTTGGTTGTAAGAAGCGGGTTCCATATGTGTGAGGACCGCTGCAAGGAACACTTTATGGCAATGAGAGAAGCATTCGTCAGAGAGATAATCAGACATAGGGTATAGGGGATTACCTGGAACCGAGAGACAAGGATCTGAAGAAGAAGAAGATGAAGTGAGAGAAGGAGAGTGTATTATTTGCGAAGCACGAGGTAAGCCGTAGTCTCTAAGTAAAACAGAGGGCGTCTTAATATGTTGTCCATGACCTAGAAGTTCCGGAATACGGGGAGAAGATGCAGGAGAAGCGGGTAAAGGAGACGTAGGAGAGACACTGCTGGAAGGTGAATCACAAACAGGCGAAGATGGACTAGATAACGTATAGGAGGTGACTGTCGGCACAGAATCTGCGGGTAAGACAAGAACCGGATTCTAAGTTAATGTCGGTGGATCGAAGAAAGGAGCTAAGTTAATGTCGACCGTAGGAGAAGTGAGAGATGTAGAATAGCCCGGGAATAGAGTTTCTACAAACACGACGTCCCGACTTATGAAAAACTCATTGTGTTTGAGATCAGACAAACGCCAGCCCTTTTTGCCATAGGGGTAGCCAACAAAGAGACATTTTTGACTCCGAGCACCAAATTTGTCTTTATCACGGGTACGACGGTGAGCATAACAAAGACAACCAAAGATGCAGAGAGAATGATAAGATGGAGGTGTACCATCAAGCATCTCGTAGGGAGTCTTGCCGTTGAGAACTAATAAGGGTGTGATTGATGAGATGAGCAGCTGTTAAGACACTTTCTCCCCAAAAATTAACGGGGAGATTCGCTTGGAATAAACATGCACGAGCAACATTCAAGAGATGACGGTGCTTTCGTTATACACGACTATTCTGTTGAGGAGTGTCAATGCAGGAGGTTTGATGAAGAATACCATGCTCGCGAAAAAACCAGGAGAGGACCATGAACTCACTACTGTCGTCAGTGCGAATGGATTGGGCCGATTTCTAAAACTGTGTCTCACTCATAGCAAATAAGTTTTTAAGAAAACCCGCAACTTCCAATTTTTCAAGTAGTAAGTAGACTCACACTGCACTGGAATAATCATCAACAATGGTGAGAAAATAAGCAGCACCGCAAGAAGAAGGTGTCCGGTAAGGACCCCAGACATCACAATGGATTAAAGCAAATAGTGCAGAGGCTTTATTAAAAATCTCAGTAAAAACATCACGTGTTTGTTTTGCTCGAAAACAGGTATCACAGTGAGAGATGTGTATAGAAACATCTTTGGTAAATTTGAAAGCTGGTAAATTAGACAAAACAGCAGAATGAGGATCTCAAAGACGACGGTGCCAAAGTTCTGAAGGAGACAAAACAGCATGTGCAGAATATGGAACCCGAGCAACAGAAACACCATTGAAATAATACACAACCTCCCTCTCTTCACATGCTCCAATCAGAGTCATCGTGAAACGGTCTTGTAAAACACAAAGTGTATTAGTAAATATGGCAATACCACCCGTTTCTTTAAGAAGCTTGGAAACAGAAATAAGTGTGCATGTGAAATCGGGAACATAAAGGACATCCGACAATGAATATTGGGAACTTAAAAGGAGAGTTCCAGATTGCACAGCCTGAGACCATCGACCATCAGAAAAAGTGACAGAGGATGAAGATATATCTCAGACATCAACGCGGAGAAGACTGGAATTACATGTCATATGGTGAGAGGCACCAATATCTAAAATAACATCAGAAAATTCAGTTTTACCAGAGAGACATTCCCATGAAACCTGAGATTGATGGCTTTGGAGTAGGTTGATCAAGGTAGTAAGCTGATCAGTCGAAGATGTAGTGGAGGATTGATCAGGAGGAGCCAGACGAGAAGCATTAGCGCGACCACCACGACTGCGAGGCTGAGAAGACCGACCACGAGGAGGCTGTGAAGAGGAGTGTTGTTGTTGTTGCTCGTACCACCACTCAGAATAGCCATGAAGAGCAAAACATTCGGTATGGTCATGACCCTTAGGGTTGCAATGAGTGCAAAATCTGTTTGGATCATAGCTGCAAGGAGGAGAATAAGCAGTAATAAGTAACTTTCCAGGATCCGATCGAGCATCAAACCCGACAGCATCAGTCTGAAACTCTTTAGAGCACATAGTAAGAACATGTTGCTCTTCGCGGATGACACGTGAGTAAACAGAGTTGAGTGGAGGAAGCGGATCTTCATCAATTATCGGAGAACGTAAGAAACTGAATCGTGCCTCGTCAAGACCAAAAAGGAAACGATGGACACGAGCATCTTCATGTTCCTTCTCGAGCATAGCAGAGGCTGCACAGATACATGTGCAAGCAGGAGAGATGTTGTTGTATTCTTCCCATAGCTTTGTCAAACAACCATAGAAAGATGTTACATACAAGTAAATGACAACTTAATGGTATAATTACTATAATGTTAATTAATATTAACGTTAACAAAAACGTTAACATTACGTAAATGTTATTATGTTTACGTTAACATTACGTAAACGTAATAATGTTTACGTTATATTAACTTTCGCTTCATCGATCTTAGGCACTTATGTTTTGTCGATCGTCTGAAGACAAAAGAGACTTCATCCATCTTATCATAGCCAAATGATTAGTGTTATTTGAAAATGTGTGGAGGGCACCCGAAGATAAAAGTGGTTGCTAAAGATTAGGAAGATTTAAAAAGAAAAAGGGAAAAATGAGGATTTGGTGAATATTGAGAAAATTTACTCTAACAACATTGTGGATGGATAAGGAAATCATTGGATAAGATCAAATCTCTTATTGGATGTGATCTAGGTTTGAAGAACAAGGTTAGGACGTACATATAAATAGGTTTCGTCATTGTAATTTAGGGTCAGAGCTTTTGAGAGAAAGAGCAAAAATGATTAAGCTAGTTACGGTTCTGTTTCGACCTGTCAGGGTCGTGTTTAGAGTAATTTCCAACAAAGTTGGAAGCTTTTATAAGAAAAATTCTACTTAAATAAATTTAATTTTTTGTTTGCTTACGGTGTTCTGTGTGCAGATTTACAATCAATAATCTGTTTTGTCGAGTTCTCTGCACTTTCAATTGGTATCAGAGCCGGACACCGACCGAGTAAGATGTTTATTCAAAACAAATGAAGATCATGGGGTGACATGGAGAATTCGCCACAATATATCATTATAACCAACACTCTGAAGTTGGATCCCGATTATGGGTATTGCAAGGTTCATGGCTCAACAGATTTAGAGTATTGATAGTTACGCATGGGTAGCTGTTGAAGATGGTTGGGAACCTCCGATAAATCATGATGGAACACCAAAACCGAGAAAACAATGGAACATAAAACAAAAGGTTGAAGCAAAGTGGAATTCTTGTTGCAATTTTCAATGACTCCACATTAATCGGTTTAAGAGAGTTCAAGGATGTACTACAACAAAAGAAGCATGGGATATTCTTCAAGTGAGCTTTGAAGGGACGAGTAGTGTTAAGAGAACTTGCATAGACATGCTAACCTCAAAGTTTGAAAATTTATCTATGGGTGAAGATGAATATGTTGAAGAGTTCAGCAGCAAGCTGTCATTATTAGCTCACGAGGCTTTGGCGTTGGGAAAAACGTATAAAGACAAAAAACTAGTCAAAAAGTTTATGAGGGGTCTTCCTTCCAAATTTCATGGACATCGGTCTGCGATAAAGATATCTCATAACTCTGATGAGGTTGTTGGTATGAAGTAGACTTATGAGTTAGAGATCAACTAAAAGCGTCCACTGGGTAAAGGAGAAAGCATAGCATGTTTGAAAAGTCATCGAAAGAAAATGATTCAATTCAAGATTTAGAAGAAAAAATTGGTTTGATGATCAAGGGACTTCTACAAAAGGCTGAAAGAGGTCAAAGAAAAGAGTATTAGTCACCTGCAATGGCATCATGGAGCTATAGTAGTGATGAGCATGAAATCAACATTCTGAAAAAAATTATGATACATTGGGATATTGTGGAAATATTAGATGATGAAGATAACAACGTTCATATTGATAATGAAGATGTAGTAGCTGAGGAGCATGAGTCTGATTATGAATTGTATATGACTTTAGAAGAACATAGCATTATGGTAGCATCGTTAGTTGAAACTCGTAAAGAAAATAAACGTTTGAAGACAGAAGAACAAATCGTTGATAATATCATTGAATAGTTCTAATTCAATAAATTTAGTTTTTTGTATGTTTACAGTATTAATATTATGTGTTTAAATTTTCTGCACTTTCATTATCATCGGTCTCACTGTGACTCTCTTAAGCTACAAGCTCGAAATCATTGACTGACTATACTATAGTAAAACTTTAGATTGAATAGAAAAGACAGAGAAATTGGGCTGATACGGTGAGTTTTTATTGGGCCTTAAATAATAGACTACAGCCCAATATCAATATATTTGTATGAAGCCCAATTTTGTTAAGTCAATCGCTTCAGGCTTCAGGGTCAATGGTCTCCACTACCTTCGTCCTCCCACGGTTTCTTCGTCTCACAGCAATGGTGGAACCTGGACCACTCGGTACTCTTTAAACAAATCAATCGGAAAGGACGTCATAGGGAGAAAGAGAGATCTGCATTTTCTTAGACATGACCAAGCTCAGATACGTTCACTTTCTTCTGTTTTCCACGGCGATCTGCTTTTTTCTTCCGTCGATCTTTGCTAGAGGCAGCCACTCCGACTATATCCAGCCAGGTCCGTCTCCGGTTTTTTTAACTTGATTTTCTAATTATACTTCCTGCCGCACAAATCCGTAGTTTCTATGTCGTTAATTGATTACTTCCGTCGTATAAGTTTACTTCTTATCTTTTTGAAGATCACATTCACTGTTTATGAACTAGTCGAGGTTAATGCCACTGCTGCGAACTAGCTTCTGAATATTCTGTGACTCGATTGATCTGGATTTTGTGTATTGGTTTTTAGGTGATGGGAATTCTGGTTTCCATGGTATTGCGCGGAACTTAATTGCCCGAGCAGAGCCCCGACCAAGGTAATTTTGTCTTTAAAGCTGTCACTCGGATGTTTTTTCTGTGTGATGATAACTGTGTTTTCATTGTTCAAAGTTTGGCATTAACTCGAGGATACATGACAAATGATGATCTTGAGAAAGCATTGAAAGATTTTACCAAGAGATGCAGCAAGATCTCAAAATTATACAGGTAATTAATTACTTGCTAACACTTGTATGAAGTATGTGCCCAGTACGAACAATTGTAGTAACTGTCTTCTTGCAGAGTCAGTATTCTTGTTTCAATTTTACTTCTTATGGTGTTGTTGATTTTGTTCTTTATTTCTCTCTTTGAGGGTTTTCTGGAACGTGCTTTCAGCATCGGAAAGAGTGTCAATGGATTGCCTTTGGTAATGCACTCTTAGCTATCAGAAGTCAATCTTCTTCATTTATATTGTGTGTCTCTTAAGATCACGAAGAATGATACCTTGTTGTGTTTATTTCTTGCTTTGCCTTTTTAGTGGGTCGTAGAGATTTCAGACAGGCCTGGAGAGATAGAGGCTGAACCTGCATTCAAGGTATGGAAAAATCTGCTCAATTATATATGCCTATACATGCAATCTTGAAATCTAAATAGTTAAAACCCTGGTGCCGCAGTACATTGGGAATGTACATGGAGATGAACCTGTAGGACGTGAGCTCTTACTACGTCTTGCAAACTGGATTTGTGATAACTATGGCAAGGATCCCTTGGTAAGTGAGTTTTGCTTCCTTATTCCACCATGCCTTGGCCATGAAATTTGGACACTCATGTTCAATAAAACTGTCTACGAGAGAGTTCTGGGTATATACTGATATTATCCATTCTGGTATGCAGGCTCAACTGATTGTAGAAAATGTTCACCTTCATATCATGCCATCATTGAATCCAGATGGTTTTTCGCTTAGGAAACGTAATAATGCAAACAATGTGGATCTAAATCGTGACTTTCCTGACCAGGTGAGTTGTCTGATGGCGTTTTCCACTCTCATAAGTAGTATTTTGATTGATGCTCTAAGCAATCATGAATGCTGTGATGCACATGACAGTAGCTAGATGTTGGTGGCTTCAATCATAAGCACGTTTGGCTTGCCTAACCCATAGCTAATGATGCAGTTCTTTCCCTTGAATGAGGACTTGAGTTTGAGGCAACCTGAAACTAGGGCAATTATGACTTGGTTGAGAGATATACGGTTCACAGCATCAGCTACTCTGCACGGGGTAGTTTTCCTGACATTTGTCTGTCCAATGTTAAAGTTTATTTTCAAGAGTCTCCAAAGGGTTTAAATTACCATTTTAACATCAAGTAAAATCTTAATTCAATGTGATAAATTATTTGTTAAACCGCGTTTTGTTTCAGGGTGCGCTGGTTGCTAATTTTCCATGGGATGGTACGGAGGATAAAAGGTGTTTACTTCTATTAAAGTGGTTTTATACATAACGCAAAGCTCTTT